>CAKKLC010005688.1:98049-118199 GCA_918559645.1 Ceratonova shasta | reverse complement strand
AAATTCTTGATCCTGAAGATACAAAAATAGGAGCTCCTGCCATAATTGTAGAAATCGATGAAACGAAAGTACATCAAAAGCCATCACGTAGATGGTGTTTGGGGTGATGCCAGTGTTTAAAGAACGCCTTAAAAAGTAGTTTTTTTGTACCAGTTTCCAATCAAAATTCCGAAACTATTGAAGTCTTAATAAAAAAAATTGGGGATAATTTGTAAAATGGCACGTTTTTAATTAAATTTAAATAAAAGATCGTTTTTTTTATAAATAAACATATTTAACTTTATACATATATAGATAATATATTTTATCTTATAAACACAAAAAGCATATATTATGATCTTTTAACAACAACAAAAATTAATCACAAAAAATTCGATAAAAATTTAATTGTTTTTTTTGTACGAACTATGAATTCTTCTTATTCTTGGCCTACCTATTACTCTTCTTGCTATTGGAGGATTATATCAGATCTAATATGATTATTTGATGACAATGGTAATTTATTTGTTAAAAAATAACTGTAATAAGTTTCAATTAAATATGCTTTTGATCCAAAATTATTGGGATCAAAATTGTTTTTTCGAATAACTGCACATATAATTTTACATAATATTCTCATATCAACTCCTTCTTTGCACTTACATGTTTTATTTAAAAGATTGACCATCGATTTTTGATCTACTAAATAAATATCGTTATTAGAAGCTGTAATTAATAATAATCGCTCTTGTAACATATTTTTATTCAATATTTTAAAGCAATAATCTACAAGCTAGGATGTGAATTGTGTTTGTCGTCTTTCATTGTATATTGCCATGGCTTAGTTATTTATTAATATTATTGAATTGCAAATATCTTGATGAAAGAATTTTTGTAATGCAGAATTTATTCCACTGGGTTTGTTGTAGTTGTTTCCAAATCTTGATACTAGAAACTTCGAATCAGCCCATGTTTTAATGCCAATGTCAGTGATTCTATCATAAAATCGTATATTTCTTTCATTTATTAATCTCATATTTAATTCAAATTCAGCTATTGAATATGTATTGACAGCTTTCCAAAAAAACCCCATCAAAATGCTATCCTTAAAATCTTTCTTAAGGTTTTTGGAAATATTTCTGATACAATAGACTTTGGAAAAAATTGGGATAATTGTATTCACCGCATTTATAATGCCTTTTTCTCTATCAGAAAAACTACAACTTCACTATGATCTAATCAAAATATTTCTATTTAATAGTTTAATAAACCCATTTTAACTTAAAGAATTCTCACTTTCAAAGATTAAAATAGTGATTAAAACTAATTGGTCACAACTATCTTGAGAAACGGCTACCAAAAGAGTACCTTTATTAGGTCCTGTAAAAAACGATCCATCCAAATAAAGTAATTTTTTTGATTTTTTAAAAAAATCCTAAATGTATTCCATAATATAAAAAAACTTTTCAAAAGAATTATTATCTGAGCAATTGAATTCTGAAAAATCAGCATTTAATCTGATTTTTTAACTAATGAAGGTATAAATGCATATGAATTCTCTAATATAAATCCTTTTGATTTTTTTGCAGATTTAATTGCAGACCAAGCACTTTGAAAGGTGTGTGGATTAATATTCAGTTCTCATTTTACTAATTAATAACTTTGGCGTTATCTCACTAATATTCGATTTTTCTATCACCTGTTTTAATGCACAGGATTTTTGTTTCTAATTACCTGATTTCATAATTAGAATGGATTCATAATTAAAATAATACATGTTGACTTTTTAATTACAAACTTTGAAGCAACCTTAAAAACACATGATGTTTCTTTGCATTTCATTGAAATGTGTTTTGAATTTCTTTTTTTTATTTGAATCTTTATTACTTTTTCCAATGCTGAAATTATAAAGGTACAATAAAAATCTTCTATTGTTTTAAACCCCATGTTGAGAGGGAAATCTTCAGCTAATATATATAATTGATTTACTGTTCGGTTATTAACTTCCATAGGGATGAAAACTTGGCATTTTACAAATTTATTAAATATCGTGACATTTTACAAATTTATTAAATATCGCGACATTTTACAAATTTATTATATATCGTGACATTTTAGAAATTTATTATATATCGTGACATTTTAGAAATTTATTAAATATCGCGACATTTCACAAATTTATTAAAAAACGTGACATTTAAGAAATTTATTAAATATCGTGACATTTTAAGAATTTATTAAAAAACGTGCCATGGATTCAGAACGCCCCTTAAAAATTATGTTGAACCTGAATCATTTGTCTACACGGATTGTTGGAAAGCGTATGAACAACCTTGTCAATATTTATGATTTGAGCATCATACAGTTAATTAATCATTTTTTTAATGCTGATCCGGAAACAGCTGCTCATACAAGCACTATTGAAGGATATAATAATGCATTAAAATTTTTTAATTAGCCTCGTAATAGGAATCCACATGGTATTAATGAATATCTTGGATATTTTTTATATTAAAAAAACAAAGAAATAAAATTTGATGCTCTTATTGAAGCTTTGGCTGAAATAATTTATAATTAAAAAATTTAATTTAATTCATTTTATACTTTTTTTTTAATGTCAAATTTATCAAAAATAATAAAATAAATTTTCGTCAGTCAAAATTTAATTTTATTTCTGTTGTTATTTTTTGCCCCTGCTTTTCTAACGGTTGACATTTGGGGTTCCCTATAAGTAAATAAAATCCTATTTTCCTTGATATATGTCAATTATTCAATAATCCAACAAAAGTATGTTGAAATAGTAAAGTTGTTCGAATCAACGATACAAAATTATTTAAAGAAAATATCAAATTTAAAAAAACCAGAAAATTTGATTTTAAATAGATTTGAGGTAAAAGTAGATTATTAAAACATGTAATAAAATTTTGATTTAAGGTACAATAATCAGAAAATTATTACTCTTAAAGATTCTGATTATTACGTAAGCATAGATAAAGTGATCAAGCAATATCTACATGAATGGATTGAAAGAATGATTTGCGTTACGTATATTTGGCCAAGCAATGTACGCTTTCTATTGAAAATCTAAGCTTTAACATTACAAAAATTTAGTTATTAAAATACCGTGCAGACTCTTTAGTTTTCATTTGTTGTTCAAAGTTTAAAACGTTATCTTATAGGCAATAATATGTACATTAGTTATTAATCTTGTTTCATGACATTTTTAAGGTCTTTGTTTTAAAAAATTATATTTTTTGTATTAAGACCAAATTACTTCTCTAATTTCTAATTATTTAGACTAAAAATACTATTTGTAGCTTCTTTTTACCTTTAAAAACTTTTCAAAGCTTGGTGAATTTCATTAGCAAAAACAGCTGTTAATTTCAAGTTGAATATCTGAGGTTCTACGTGAAAAAAAATATTAAGAATAGTAATAAGTGGACATCACTTGAATGTAAAAATTACAGAACTTTTTAACAGAAATATTTTCTGGGATGAAAATACAATGTAATGTTATTACAAAACTGTCAAAATCAAGATAAAGGCTTTTTTTATATATTTTTTAAATCTCTAGTTGAAAGAAATTGATAAAAATATCTACAAAAGTAGACTATCATTAATTAAAACTTGATTCTGTAATTGCAACATTTTAATAAATAAATTACATGTTTTTAACCTTAATTATGAAAATTTGCAATCAATTAAAATTAAATTATAAATATAAAAGCTATAAAAAGAAAATCATTATCAGATAAATATAAAAAATCACAAAATGGGTTATTCTTTACCTGATATAAAATATTAATAATTAAAAATAAATAATTAAATATTGAATTGTGTTTCTATTGGCTAAACTTTTAGCAATCTTAGCGTATTTCAGAAATAAATTCAACAATCTCATGCTTAGAACTCATCAGAAGTCTCTAATATTTGATTTTTAGTTAAATTTTGTTAATTCATTTAAATCTTACAAGAATAGATTTCAATTTACTTAAATAATTTTCCAGCAGATTTGGAAAAAAAAATATAAAAAGGTAGATACAAGATAATAAATCGATTCAGTTATAATTCCTTTTATTCTCTATTATTAATACAGGGTTATAGTAATTCTTACATGCTGTCATTTTTAATTTAACTTAGAAAAATAAAGATGAAATTTTCCTAATTTACAGAACTATTATGATCTTTGTAATAAAGCAGTTGGATTCCAGTCATTTCAACAATTTTCTAAAATATTGAAGGTTTCGATTTGTGTTACAGTTTTAGTGGTCCTCCTATTAATCAAAAATCTACCTTTTTTGGGTCTTTTTAATAGCTTTAATTTTACTTTACAAAAAAAAACAATTTAAATGGCAACTTCCATTTATGAAAACCTAATTTCTTTTACAAATAAATATATTTGATCAATATTTCTTGATTCTGTTATTATTTGCAATGTTTGATACTATCGTGAAATTGGCTTATAAACTTATAAATATTAATTTTTTTAACTGTCGAAACCATTTTAAGATAAACCCAAAAAGCTATATCCTTTAATATTAAATAACAAGCATTGTCAATCCACCCATAAATAGATTAATTTGTAACTAAAAAGTTTACTTCCATGATCTTTAAAATTTTGCTTTTCCATCTCCTGTCCCTTTATTAAAAACATTTTAGTTTATGTTTAAATTGTAGTTTGGGTTTACTAAAATAATAATATAAACGAGAATTCATCACTTATTTTAAAATCGGTTGAAATGGACTTCAGTACCTTCGGATTGGAATGTATGAAAAATCACTATTATTTTAAAAAGCAACGCGAAATAATTTATTTAAGACTTTAATGTGTTTATGGGAGATTCTTAAAGTCTAACTTTGTTCTGTCTACGTCATTTAAATTCAAACAATATTTTTTTTACTCTTAATCTCACAGATACTGTTCTTTAACACCGTTACATGTTCTTTAAATTTTATAAGTATCCTTTTCTTCAGGACTTTTAAAATTAATACTGTGATTAACCCAATGATGAATGTAGTTTGGATTATTTTTAAACTTGTTATATCCCTTCCATCCGTCAGTAATAACTATTTAACCATGATGCACATGTTTTAATATCAGATCATTCAAATTATTTACATCTATAACCTCAACAATTTCAGGAAATAACCTCATCTTTAGTGTTTTCCAGGGATTCGAACCCGGGGTTAATTTAAGTGCTTCTAAGCCCCAAAATCAAATTAATAATTTTCCTTTTATTCTTCAGTGTTACACTTTTTCTTTTAATTTTTTAAAGTGCTGTTACTAAAACATTGGAATTAATTTTTTGATTCCCCAACTTATTGCTTGATTTTTCAGATTCTTTTTCTTTATTTATTGACATGAAGATGTAATTTCTTTTCTTTCGATAATATTGTTGTAATTAATCAAAAACATGATGTTTTTGTTTGTAAAATTGACGTACTTAATCCGAAAATTGATGTACTTGATTGTAGTACCCTGCAATATATAGAGAGGTTATATTGTCACTGATAAGCGGTGTTTTAATACTTAAAAAGGTTAGATGTTTCATTATTTAAGTCAATTTGTTGTATCCGAGATTGATAATATATCCAAGATTCCCCTCAATATATTCATGTATTTTGTGTTCCTAAAACTGCAAGGATTAGTGTTAAGAGAAGACTCAGAGTGTCTTTCTTAATTTCTATAGATGTAGAAGCTTTGCAGTCAAGATTCTAGTAATTTTTCAACATGTTTAATTAACTTAAAGTACAAAGAGTGGTAATATGGCTTGTAAAATTAAATCTTACTTGGTATGGTAAATTCCTTGTTTAAATATAGTATAAATAAAGAAAATAACCTTGATATAGTATTAAATTTAACTTTGAATTAGTCAAGAATAGAGTTGATATTTACTTTTTGTTACTTTGATCATAATGATAAATTTGTTCATTAAGATTTAATAAGTTTATAAAAGATCTAGGGAACTATTTCCTATTTACTTTTTGTTACTTTGATCATAATGATAAATTTGATAATGAAGATTTAATAAGTTTATAAAAGATCTAGGGAACTATTTCCTATTTACTTTTTGTTACTTTGATCATAATGATAAATTTGTTCATGAAGATTTTATTAGTTTATAAAAGATCTAGGGAACTATTTCCTATATACTTTTAATTAGTTTATTTAATGATTATTACTTTAGATTGAGTAAATAGAGGAACTAATGTAACTATAAATTTAGCAAAGTTTATAGTAAATTGACAGCCTTATATACAATGATAGAGTATTGTGAAGCGAAAATTGATTTTACTTATTGCATGGTTTATTTCTTCAATATTGATACACAAATTGCACTTTAGCAATTTTCTAAATATCCAGATATCTTTTCATTAATTAAGAACTTGTTTAATTCTGCTAGAGAATAACTAAAATTTATCAGTACATTAAAACCTTTTTAAGCGATTAGATGTCTAATAGTTCAGGCTAAAAGCTATTTGTACAAAATTAGAATTAAATTGAGTAGAAAGTACTCCAAATTAGCTTGTTAGATACAAAACTATGTTATTTTCAAGGGAGTAGAAAAAGTTACATTTAATCCTATAATTTAAAATGTAGTAAATTCTTAAAACATTATATGAAACTTTGATCATTTATTTATTTACAGCTTCTTTATAAAGTGATGGGTTAATTAAAAGATGTGAACATAAAATCTAAAAATGTATCTTTGAAATTTCAATATTACTTTCTTTGATAGATAGCTTGGAGAAATTTTAAGCTGAATATAACCAGATGCAGAATTTGAATATTTGCCAAAAATATCAATTTTATTAGCTAACTACCTACAACCAATTAAACTGTATTTTCTAGAAACCGGATTATCATTAAAAACATATAGGACGATCTTTTTCAAGTTTTAAGTTTTCTTGTAACTACTTTAGACAAACTTATTAGAGTGTTATAGATTATAGCAAGATGGGCTTGGAAGCAGATTTTAATCAGTCTGATTTCTGAATATCTATAACTAGTGTAATATTATTTCATGTATCATGTAATTGGATAAATTAAGAAAAAGCTGATTTTAAGTGAATAAATAATTTCAACGATAAAATATATCCATATATGCTCTAATTTAATTTTAATATAATATCTAACAAGTTTAAAAAAAGGTACAGTTTTCTCTTATATTTTGAGTTAGAATAATTCTTAGTAATAACACAAGGTACTTTGAATTTTATTGGTAAAATAACTTATTTCGTGCAATTATATTTCAAAATCCATTTCATAACAGCTAAGTGTAAACGTTCTTATGGCTGTTGATTAATTTGAAAAAGTATGTATAATAAACTATGAGTGAATAAAGATTCAAAAAATTATATTTTCTGCATAATTACTGAAATATTATTCAAAATATATAAATCTACCCTTTTATATAAAACTATATATAAAGACAAAACGGTTCATGTCGGTTTCACGGGGGTTTTAAATTTACTTGGCGACTAAAAAAATTTTTAACGAAAATAAAATAAATTTAATCATTATTTCTTTTAAGAAAACAAAGTAGAATATAAAATGGTTTTCTTTTCTCTATTTAGTACTGACATATGAATTGTGTTAAATATTCAAAATATTGCTCAGCCCTGACGCGTATTTAGGAATGAAAAAACACTTTCACTTTTAGACCAGATCCTTTCTATATTTGGAGGAAAAATAACCGATTCTCCAGGATAACAAAATTTAAAAAATATTTTACAATTTTTTAATAAAGTCTTCACCTATCTCTATGAAAGCAACACCATATTATAACCATTTATTGGTGATAATTATTAAACCAGGATAAAAATATATTCTCTAAAATATGAACCATTGTTAGAGCATTAAAATTAGTAGCAAGTACAATAAAAACCTTTTTACCGGTTAGCACAAAATCAACAAGTTTAGAGAGGGGCTCCTTTATAAAAATAAATTTTTTTGTACCTTTTAAGGCGCAATTTTAAATTATTAAAGCACAGGGAGCAAACGAACTATTAATTTGTGAAGATTTTATTTAAAAAAAAGATAAAAATTACGACGGTAGTATACGTTGGAGATGTAAAAGACAATATTGCAGAGAATTTTTGGTTACAGATGACGATGGGAATGTACAAAAAAATTAAAAATATTCACTTTCACTAGTGCTCGACAAAATAAGTCTAGTATACGTTATGAGCTTTAATACACATGGAAGTCTTACAACTTCTGAAAAAGGTTTTAATATTGTAGCATAGAAGGTTAGTGTGTTAACTGATACAAATGTTGAAAGAGAGTCCCCATCATTCAAATATATTTTGCTTTTGGTTAGGAAAGCACGTAACAAGAATATGAGAAATTACCTAAGTACATTATTAATAATCCAGAAATTTTCAAAAAGGACAACAAGGGAAATCAATTTTTGAGATATGATAGTGGTTTTCAAGACAAAGGCTACATTATAATCTTTATATGAAAGACCAAATTCGGCTATCTGTCTCAATTGGATACAATGGTGATAGATGGGACGTTCAAACAGTGTCCACAATGTTTCTATTAGTAAGTTGTGGTTAAAATGCTTATTTTTGATAAAAAATTTATATGTATACTACTCAACATAAGGTCTAAAAGTTCTTGCGCTGGCTTTTAGAAAATGAAAGGAGTTGGTTGAGTTAAACATGGAAAATATCATTACTGACTTTTAGCGTACTCGAATCAACGCGATTAGGCAATATATAGCCAAGAAGAGCTTTTTGATTGCTTATTTTACTTAGGACAGACTGCTTTGAGGCTTGTCGGAGCATTAGAAGAAATCTCTTTATACAAAAACAATGCCTTCTATCAAAAATAATTTTAAATGATGCTAAGCTTTGGGTTCGTATTTTGGCATGAGGTTTTAGATTAATACTTAGAAATCAAGTCATTGGTATATTTTAATGACGAGCCTATATTAGGTAATGTCCCAAGTTACTTCCAAAAAATTATTTAAGAATTTTTGAGAGAGAAGAGATGGAGGAGATAAAATCTTATATTTATCATCGAATTCTGGAATGCTTATTTAAGAATTATATCAAGAGTGCCGAGAATATTAAACTAAACTGAAAGTTGAAATAGAATTTTAAGCTAGATATTAAAAATCATCATCCTAATATTGCACATTTTAGCTTTTGTTTGCTTCAAAAGGAAAATTTAGATCTTATTGACCTGATACACTGTCCTAAAGACATATTTAATATATCTTGTTCCCAAAAAGAATAGAATTTAAATAATTTAATTAGAAAAAAACGATATCTTACACCACTTGATAAACTTATTGCAATTATAAGCATGCATTATTTAAAAATCGAAAGAAAAGAATAAAAATAATTTAACAATGATGATTGCTTTGAATTTTCCAATTTTAGTTTCTTAAACTTTACCCATCTCTGAACTTAACGATTTTGATCTTAATTTTTGATTTGAAAAAACTCAAATTTGCTTGTAGATGATTTTGCTACAAGTACCTTTAAACTTTTTTTTTCTCTTTCAACTACAAACTATTGTCCATTAATTAGGTGTCCCTGTTGTATTTCTTTTTAAAAAAAATACATTCGTCTATTTCAAAGATTTTTCTGATTTTAACAGGTTTAAAGCCAACTAATTTCTCACTATTCATAAAAATATAATTACAAATTATTTGCCTTACAAGAACTGCTTATAGTCAATTTATCACAACCAAGCTAATTTTTAATATAATAAAATGAAGCATATTTCAGATATTTGTAAATAATATTAAATATAATTAAAAATTTTTACGTGTCTCAAAGAAAAAACTATCCTTTTTAAGACAAATAAACACTTGACAAGGTTTCTTTGAATTCTAAATAAAATCGGTCTGCTAAAAATAATTTTTATGTACAAGGCATCAAATATTGATCAGTATTTATACCATTGTTTGTGTTTTGTAGATTGAAAATCTCACATTTTTGTGAGCTTTTCATTAAACCATTATGAGCTAAAAATACATTCTGGATAATTTTTGTAGCAAACAATGACCATATATACTTTTCAGTAAAGTCTAATGCCATTACCACATCAACAGAGTACATTATTTGTTCAGATACTATTTTTTTTTAAATTCTGCCATATAAAGGAGAGGACTTAAAAGTTTTCAAAGTCGCCATGTAAATTTAGAAGCCACGGTGAAACCGACATAAACCGCCAAAATTACCTAGGGAATTTTTTATAATTCTAACTTTCTTACATGGGTGAAACTTCTTATCAATAGATATTTTTCTTATGGAAAGTATGACTGACAATATAAATATTTTAATGAAATGTATTTATCTTTAATAACCTTAAAAAAATAATTTAGCGTTTAGATGCAAAGAGAACCTATCTAAAAGGTCTAAAAAGTATTTTAGTTTCTTATTTCTAGTGTTGATATTAATGGTTTATTTTTAATCATAATTTCTAAAACAAGATATTGTTATACCTAACCATTTACCAGGTAATGGTAGAAATGCTAATAAATACTCCAAAATATACATAGATTTTGTTATTTTACGATTGCGACTATAAAAAAAATATGAATGACTGATGCCGCCTAATTTTAATGATTATTATTGCTTTATCAATATATTTCACATTAAGACGTCAACGAATATCCGTCTTCAAAAATTATATTGATAATCTGGCTTTATATAAACCAATTTTCTTTAATTATGAATTCGTAAAAAAAATATTGAAAATATTAATAAAAATTCTGATTTACTTTGTTGATTTTTGCTTAAAAATTATATTATTAGAAAAGATTTGTGATAATGTATTTTTGTAGTTAATATAAACAACAAGACAATATTTTAAATTTAAAAATTTTATCATCTTTTACTTCCATCAAAGTAAACTATTTGAGAACCTTAATTGTTAATTAAGCTGATAATTAAATATTAAAACTATTTTTTTCATTGCAAAGTTTAAATTAAGGAATAAATTATTTAAAAAAAGTTTTTTTAATTTACAACTTTGAAATCTTAAGTATTCATCTCTTTAAAATTAAAAATTTGCACATATAGAGCTATTTTACTACGATAAAAATTATAATTTCAGTAAAACTCTAATTATTTTTGATACTAGTGTATATTTTAAAATAAATAAAATTTCAAAATAGTTGGTTTCAAATTATCTTAACTTTTATATGATTTCCAACAATCATAGTAGAATAAACTTTAAAAAGTAACGAAATCCCTGATTATTAAAACCAATATGTCTGTAGTTCTTGATCTAATTTTTTTATAACAATAAAATTCTTTATCTATGCCCACATTTGGCAAAAAATTAATATTGAATTGCTATTTTTCTTACACATATATTTATTATGATTCTAATATTCTTCCTGAAGCACCTAATTTAGTATATACTAGCCTTTTTTCATTATATTTGGCATAAAATATGATGTTTTACTAGTTCCTTTTTAACCCCTGTAATTGACATTTTAGATATTTTGTGAAATCAATATCATATTAAAAATTTAGTATTTTTTTTCTAAGGAATGTAACATTTAGAATAATAAAAGTTGACTTTGTTGGGTCACTTAAAGTTTCCTTAATAAAATTTTTATTGTAATTTTGCAGTGCAATTTATACACATCATAAAATTTATTTTGGTCAGGAATTGTTGCAATGAATATTAATAAGACAAAAATATTACATTCATTGTTATATATATCAACCTACTAATATTCGTCAAAATTATTGGTTGAATTTTGTTCATACTCAGTTAATATGTTTTTTAAAAAATAATTGTATGTATTTGACGTTATTTTAAAGAAAACAATACCAGGAATGCTTTATCACATCATTCCGCCAAAAGGTTTTTTGAACCTTATCGATTTTTCCCCCCAGCAAAAGCTTTTCGGTTTTTTCCCCCTAATCCAAAAATAATATATAAAAAAAAGGACCTTATCGGTTTTTTTAATGATGGTTTTTAAATGAACTTAAATTAAATATTGATAAAAGCGGGGTTTCTTAATAAAATTTATATTTAGCATGTAGTTTGTTAATTATTAATAGAGAATTACATCTATATGCAATAATTTAATTTTACAAGAAAATATAACAAAATAATTTAGTGTTTGTATCCTAGCTGATTAAAATATGTATAGTTAACATGTTTAAAAACTTAAGAAGGTTATTTATGTAAATTTGGTTTTTAAATGTCTAATGAAAATAAAATTAACAACATAGTATGAATATTAATATAACAATCTTGTTAAATAATAAAATTTGCTGGAAAAAAGGTATTTGTTCATCTAAGTATAGCTTCAATCATTTGCTAGTTAAATATTAGCCTAATTTATTGATTATAATGGATTACGTAAAAAAATGTCACAACAATTTATGGATTATAAAAAATTCTCTTGAAAGATAACTATATTGGCAGCGGGATATTTCAGCGACAGATTTTATTGTTATTTTTATTTTCACCTTTTATGAATTTTATTCCATCTCAAAGAGGAAAAGAGTGTTGGTTTTAGATAACTATATTTATAGAAAAGACAAAATGAAAGATATAACAAGCTGGAGATGCAAAGAAGCAAAATGCAAAGGAAGCCTATCATTAAACGTCGATTTAAAAATAACCAGAAGTGTAAATCATACATGCAGCTGCCAAATCCCAATATCGGAAGGTTCATTGTTTGTTTGCAAGAGGAAGTAGAGCTTTTAAGGCTTAAGTTTGCTCAGTATATGAATGGTAACTATCCGGAATTAAGAACAAATTTTTATAAGGAGGAAAAATTACTTATCACTTGTGAAAATGAAAGATATTTAGAAATTGCCGTGATTTTTTAAAAGCATGAGTCTGATTTTTAATTAGAAAATTAAATTAAAATTTATATTATAATTTTTATCTAAGTATTAATTTATTTTTTTTTTAAAGTTTTTTTTAAATTTCGTCGCTGAAATATCCGGAAAATCCTGGCGCCGAAATATCCGTTTGCGCTAGTCAAACTCTAACACAGGAAATGTTTTAAAATTTAATAAAAATAACAAAATTCTATTTTTATATTGAATAAACATCATCTATATAATAATAAAGGAAAATAGAAGATTATCAATTTGACAACGTTGAAAAACAAACCGATTTGATGAAATGAAAGTTTATATTTGCTATAATATATGTATTTTTTTGTAATATTGAATTTATTAACTGATTTTTTTTCAAAAGATTTTATAGAAACATCAGATTGGAAACTGCTTTAAGAAGGATAAATTATCATAACCTAATATAATCACTTGATGAGACGAATATTAGTATTTCCAACGCATTTAAACATTTTACAAGCTCATGATTTCTATTGATCAAATTATTTATAAAGTAAAAGATCTTAATGACCTAGAAAATATTATAAGCCTACATAGTAAATAACGAATATATAAATTTGCTCGCGCTAAGTAAGCAAAATGCATTAATATCGAAAACTGAAAAAATCCTTTATAAAAAATAAACTTTTGCCTCTCTATTTGAAATTATATATTGCTAATAATGATTCCAAATATAATTGTTTCTTATAGTTTTCATACAATTTTAAATGTTTCTGAATTTTGTTACCTTTTGTTCCCAAGATTCTCATAAAGAATTCTTTTTCTCTAAAAAAAACTGTAAAACTTTACATAAATATGGATATGATTCTGTAAAAATTTAGTCCAACTAGCGATATCACTCTTCTATTGAATTTATTATAATAACAAATTAAGGTAAAGTTTATCATATATACAGCAATTAAATACATTTAAAAACAATTTTTTTGTATATTTTTAAATAAATCAACTTTTAATATATTCAAAAATCTTTTATTTTTGACAGGAAAATTTATTTGTGTTTAAGAAATAGAATCAACATTAACATTTAGTTAGAATATAATTTAATTAAAATTATCTGAAGAAAAAAAATCCTATAATTCTGAGTTAAAAGCTTGATATGCAAAAATAAACTTATTTTATTTCAAAAAGATTGCTTTTAAGAAATTAAAATAAAATTTACTTGTTTTCCGCCATAAAAATATATAAAAGAGGAAATTTTTGCATCAATTAAAAAAAGCGCCAAGAAATAGATTTTAATTAAATTAAGAATTTTGTAAAACAAACTATATTTATGGTTGCATTTGCAGATTTGCTTTTTTTTTAATTAAAATTATAATTTTATTGGGAATCTATAAGGAATGTATTGAAAGTATTATTCAAATGCATATACTTAAGATTTGTAATCAAAAATATCATTTTATTGTTAAAAATCACATTATGTTTATTATTTTGAATTATCTTTTTACCTATATTTGTATAAAATTCAGGAAAAAATCAATTAAAACTTTTTTGTAAATATATAAAATTTTAAATGTTGCATACTCTGCTGTTTCTTTTTTTCCTTATCATCTGATTCTGCGAGTATATCAGAAATAATAGCATTCGGCTTTTACGTGTTACAAGTTGATTAAATATCTTCAATAACATTCCTTTTTGTTGCATACGTATTATCACTAGTTTGTGTTTCCTAACATATTTTCAGGTTTCTTGTTTGAAAATATTTTTAAATATTTTGTTGTACATGGTATGATGTTTTCTACTCTCTCCTGTATATATAAAAATTGAATTTTATTGCATGATATTATATTTTATTGTAGGTAAATTATTAATTTACACAAATATGCATACATAATACATTGTTTGACATAATAACCATTATATTTTTATTTTAATAACAAAAAATATGGAATGTACGAGGTTTTGAGGGTCAGGATTAAATAAATTTAAACTATTAATTACAAAAAAATTTATTAAATTAAAAAATAAAAATCAGTTAATTACAAATTATAAATATTGTTTAATTGCATTAGATGATTAAATCGTTCTTCATTTGATTTTAGATTGTTTTAAAATTTATAAACGAATTGTTTAGCACTCTCAAATATTCTTTCAAAGCTAATACCTTTAACTAATCTTTCTTTAAAAGTCATATATAATTTTTCCATAGTTTGAATATGTATTTTAGGGTCATCTGATTTGACAAACTCTATGTTATGATTTAATGTATGATGATCATAACCATATGATCTTTAATAAATATAACCACACAACGGATCAGTGTAAACTTTTGCACCTCGAGGGATCGTTTGTAATATAAAAGAGCTGCAAATAATTTTTGTTATGTTTCTCATTAATCTTAATGCTATTTTTCTACCCGTTCTGTTAATTACTCCATTTATCCAATACCTTTAACCTGTTAGTATTCTACCTTTATGATCTCTTCTTAAAACAATATGAGTCTCATCTACTTCATAAACATCCTCAGTTGTTAAAATTATGACTCTGTTTTTATTATTTATTTTTTCGTAAATTTTTTGAAAACATATTGCTACGGATTCTCTGTCACATGTCATTTCTTCTGAAATTGATATATTACTAAATTTCATACTATTTATATTCCAAATCACTATATTTTTTGAAATCGGTATATGCATGTTCGAAAAGACTGTACCTTTAAATAGAAATGTTTTTTTGCGATAGTTTCTTGTACTGTATCGTAATCTCCCATCTATTGCATCACCAAAGTAACTTTTTCAATATGCACAATTTCATAACATATACAGGCTATTACGCTTACACCAATCAAACCAAGCTGAATATCTGTGTTATATTCGCCTTTTTCGGCCAATCAATGATTATTTAATTCGAATAATTTCATTTTAAAGGTTTATTTAAATGTATTAATTGCAGTAGAAAATTTTTGAAAACCTAATATTTAAAATTTATTATCTTTAAGTTTTTAATCAATTTCTATTTTTAATTTAATCAATAGATTCAAGTAATTTAAATCTGCCCAAAACCCCACAGCAATCAAAAATATTTCTTTTTTTAATTTTTATACCTAGATCACCTTAATTCATACAATAAAATGCTTATATATATTTCCTTATCTTTAATTTGGAATTTATATTGAATTGTGATAAAATTGAATTTGTTGTAGAATTTTATTAAAATTATTAAAGTTCTTATTAAACATGAATTTAAATAAAGGCTTTTAACCTCTGACCTTATAATAAACACATTCCCAAAGTTTACTAAAAATTGGATTCATTTTTCATTAAGTTTTTTATAAACCCAAATAATTGATTAATTAATTTATCTAAATGAAAACAATGACTTGAAAACTATATAAAAATGTAAATTTCTCTCTAGTAAACATGCTTACAATTATATTTGAATAATTACATACTTAATATTAAAGGTCGTTTTGTTTGATTCTTTAAAAGGCATTAACGAAATGAATTACAAGATGAATTTTAAATGAATTAACATAAGAAATAAATGTTATTCTCAGGTTTAGTTTAAAAATTCAAAAAAAAACTTGAAACCTCTGTTTTTCAAATATATCAATTTCAAAGAACTTGATGTAATTCGAGTAAAGGAAATTTTAAAAGATTATATGTATATTTAAAAATTATCATTCAAAATATAAATTACTTAATCTATATATATTTAAAAACATGAGTCATACCATTATTTATGCATTCATAATGAATGTTGAAGCACTCAATACTAACCAAAAATGAAATTACTATTATAGTAAAAATTATTTTTAATAAAAATTTTAGCTTTCTGTGATTGAAATATTAAAGGAAATTTATGAGTAGTTGCTCTACTATAAATTTATAATCGTAACATCAAAATAATAATTTGGTTACAGAATTTATGAAACTCATATTTATCAGGTTTATTTTCATGGTTATAACTATTGTAATTAGATATTAAATTCTCTTGATTGTTTACTTTTACAGTAAGAAAAGGAAGTATCAAATTCCTTTATATGGTAAAGACTTAAAATCAAATAAATGGGTAATAATTTTAATAATGGATGAATATTATTTATCGAACTACTTCTCATTAAGATTACAACATTCTTTTTTCTTCATAAAACACTTATATAAATTATTTCAAGATAATTTTTATAAAGTGTTATGAAGAAAAAAGATGAAGGTTAATTATGCTTTTTATTTATTATAATTATAACCGTATTTAATGGCTTCAAAATTTAACATATTCATAATAAAAATAAAATGATTTAAAGTATAAAAATAAAACTAATATAGCAAAAATTGGTTTATGAGCAAAATGGTCGGTAAAAGTGATTATTATGACATGTGAAATTAGGGGTCTGAAATTAATTTTATTTTTTATAATTAATATTCAATATATCCACATTATACAACAGATTTTATACTGGCCAAATGAAGATTACTTTCCAAATAATACAACACTACTAATAAGTTTAGGAAATTGTTACATTACAATGCATCACACGTCAAAACATTACATATGACCCAAAGGATCTTTAACTTCAAACATAAGTTAGTCCAAATTGTTCTCTACAACATCGTTTATCGGAATCCTCTTGCATATTTAATGGCTCGATGCATCTAATAGAGCCATATCTGTTGGTTAGTCGATCCGATACTCGTTCCTATAATTGAATAGCCTCTAATTACATAAAATAACCCGATATGTAGGACTTCTACAGTATCCCCTCTGGAAACAAACTTTACTGTCAGCGATCGAAATCGCCACTCGTTAGAGCTTCTAGGAGGAGAAATTATGTTATTTAATATAATTTTATATTAACTATAAAAATAAATTTTTTATTTTGAGAGTAATTTTCATTAGGTTAGTATATAAGATGTTGTATGTTGTGGTGATAGTGAATATTAACTATAAAAATAAAATTTTTATTTGGAAAGTAATGTTTATTAGGGTAGTATATAAGATGTTGTATGTTGTGGAAGTATTGAATATTATCTATAAAAATAATGTTTTTATTTGAAGAGTTATGTTCATTAGTGTATTATATAAGATGTTGTAGGTTGTGGTGATAGTGAATATTAACTATAAAAATAAATGTTTTATTTGGAGAGTAATGTTCGTTTTGGTAATAATCATTTGGATAGTATATAAGGAGTTGTATGTAGTGAATGTATTGAATATTAACTATAAAAATAAATGTTTTATTTAAAGAGTAATTTTCGTTTTGGTAATAATCGTTTGGGTAGTATATAAGGAGTTGTGTATTGTGGACGTATTGAATATTAACTATGAAAATAGAGTTTCTTTCAGAATACTGGGTCACATTTCAAAATAATCAATTTCGGAGATCATTTTTGTCATACAATATATATATATTGACATACAACATATTTAAAAAATACAATCTAACTATGCGTCAGCCGGGAATCGAACCCGGATCGACTGCTTGGAAGGCAGTCATGATAACCATTACACTACTGACGCAAATATTATGGTTTAAAACGGGCTTTTATATAATAAAAGTTGAGAAATTATTTATAATTTAAATATATCAAAAAAATATTATATTTAGGACTATACAGTTAATCGAATTTTTAATTCAAAAATTACATTAAAGGTTTGAATAGTGTCACAAACATTCAAGAAACGATAATACACATGATTTTTAGGTATCTATTTAAAAAATATCAATAATGCATTTTTTCTTTGTAAAGGTGCTTATTTCGAAGACATATAATTTGTAACAATTAAAAGTTACTATTTTCTTAGATTAATCTAACTTATCTAGGTAAATTTTTAATCAATTTAATCATAGAAATATATTTGAAATACATTTTTTCTTCAAATTACTAAAATCGGAATTAGCAATTGTTTTTATTGTATAATACTCTAAGTTTACTTAAGATATTCTTATTAAATTATTGAATGAACCATGTATTCTTCTAATTTACACTAATATTTATGAATAAAATCTTATACTTAATGATTTTTTATAATTGGTTATAACTGATTTTAAAATTATACTTTGCCCAATATAAAAAAATAATTCTGTTAAGGTTAGTGCTTGCTTATTTAATATTTTTTTTATAAATTATTAAGTCATAAAGAATAAAACAATGGTCGTCTTTAAAATGTATTTTTAATTTTATTTTAACAAATACTATTGAAATTTCATCAATTTAAAAAAAACATTATTTTATTACTAATTAATTAGAAGTAAAATAAGCTCAGTTGAAACTGTATCTTATAAATTAAATGATTTAAATATATTCATATATTTTAGCATCAAATATTAGTATATTGTTAAAATATTTATATTCTAGTAGGATTCATAAATAAACAATCCTATAAACTAATTTAAAAATAATTAATTTTATTTAATTGAATACGCTTATTAAGTTATCAAATAAATCAAAAGTTATATAAATTTCATTTTTATTCAAAAATTTATTAAAGATTGTACAAATTGTACACAAAAAAGGTTTGCATTAGGGATATGCAATAAATTTAGGAAGTTAAATTAACATGATAATTTTTATTTTAATATTAGTTGTAAATTAATATAAAAAAAATTAAAAAATATGATTAAAAAAGCATTATTGCATCTAATTTAATCTATTTGAGTTTTTAATTGAAAAAAATAATATATTAACATAGTCAAACAAATAATCTTATTTCTAAACATAATTTCTTAAATATTTGTTGTATATTCTTTTAAAAAAGTAAATATATTAGGTTGTTCGGAAAGTAATTTCGTTTTTATTGTGAAAATGAAAGAAAGTTTTCAAATAAAGAACAAGTCTTTATTAGAATGTACATTGGCCGTTCTTATGCAACATATTTGGCAATCTTTCAGATAAGTTTATGATAAAAGCTCAAAAAAATTTTGGTCCTTGCTGGCAAAAAACTGATCGAGGTAACTTTTGACCTCCTAATTAAGGGTGAAGGTTTTACCGTCTAAAAATTTTAGATTAACCGTAAAAAAATTATAATACGATGGTGCAAAGATTGGAGAATATAATGGGTGAGGAATTGTATCTAATCCAAGCTGTAAAAACTTTTAGCAAGTTACCTAACTTGTGAGAGGTCTCGCGCTGTCATGGTGTAAAACTACACCATTCCTAATGATAAGTTCTAGGCTTTTTTGTTGAATTGCATCATTCAATTTGTTCAGCTGACGACATTAGACTTTAGAATAATTCGTTGTGTTATTCGGTAAAAGGTCAAAATAAAACGATTGCTTTGAAACCCTACTATAAAGACAGCATCAATTTTTTTGATGAATATACGCTTTGGAAATAGTTTAAGACGGTTCATCTTTTTTGCTCCATGACCTCTTGCCTTTG
>CAKKLC010005688.1:84463-98004 GCA_918559645.1 Ceratonova shasta | reverse complement strand
CATACATTCCTCACTGTGTGAACATGCGGAATCCATATATCTAGCTTCGAGGATAATACTAGGTCTTTCAAGTGACCATAAACTGTTGAATTTGATAAATCTAACCTAAATTTTATCTAAGGTGTAGTTATTAGCTGGTTTGCATAAACTAAAGCATTCATCCCGTCTTTATCAGCTTCAATGAGACTTCTCAAACTTGATGAATTTTCCACATTATAATTTCTGCGTATTAATTTAGCCAACTAATTCTGGCACTGTTCTACAGTCAGCACACCTTCTCCATACACATCTGTCAATTTTTTTCTAGATTGAACATCATTTTACCCTTTCTGTATTAAAACAGTAAGATATGTGGAAAATGCTACTTATCGTTCTCCATATTCAAAAGAGCAATTACTAAAAACTACTGAGTAGAATTAATTAGAATTTTTCATAGTTAAGCCTTGCTAAATGAGCTGTCAAAAAATATAATATTTAAACCTTTTAAGTGTGAAATCGGATGCCGAAATATACAATTAAACCCTCTGCATCGAAAAAATGAATTACTTTCCAAACATCTTAATAGTTTTTTATTAATGTATAAATTTAGGGCGGGGGTGGCGAAATTTCACATTTTACTTTTTTACTAAGAAAAACTCCAAAAATGAGAAGAGATCAATAGCAAACTATTAACGAAGAGAAAGCATTTGATTTTTCTGTTCGTAGCGATATAATAAAAATAGATTATAATAAATTTTTCTTTTTGCAAAGAGAAGCTCAATTTAGAAAAAGGCAAAATCAGACACGGTTTTGACTTGAGACTACGATGTAATAAGCAAATATGTCCAAAAACGTTTTCAGACTTAAAAAATATCATTTTTAAAGTAGAAAACTTGTTTATCAAGACAGTTTATGACTTTATGCTGTGATTACTTGTGTAAAAGAATTTAAATATATTTATAATCTGAAATTAAAAAGTTAGTCTGCTAAGTATGATTCAATAGTAAATGCAATAAAATCTTATTTTTAATATTTTTTCTTATTAAAAATTAAAAATTTATTTACTATTAAATGGTTATAAAAGAATTTAAATTTTATTGTCTAAGAATTCTTTTTATTTTGTTATGAAATGATGAAAAAGCATATAATTTGTAGGTATAAAAATTATGGATTAAGTACATCATCTTTTGACATATAAAATTTATTTTATGGATAAAAATAGTTACGAATCATAAAAAATGTATATAATTAACAATAAAGCAAGAAAAAAGTTTAGGTTTTTATTAACCAAGTTAGATTTATAAAAAACTGTACCAATGTATGTTCAAAGGATATAGATATGATTTTAAAGGGTATTTATGTCATTTTTACATACTCCATAGTTCCCCCGCTAATATGATTATTTTAATTAATCTGAAGAGGGAAACGGCGGTTTTCAGTTTTTTGAGGTATAACAAAAATACTTTGTTCCTTTGAAATAAAATTCCATTTTAAATATTTTTATTTTTTTTCTATACATCTCTATATTGTAAAAAATTAAAATATTTTAAATTTAATCTGTAAATGAATTTTCTAAAGTAAACACGTTTATGTTTTAAAATAATATATCTTGTGTTTTAACTTTAAATATATACTATGCATATAATTTCAAAAATTTAATACTATTTATCTATGATAAGCCTAAATTGACATTCATATACTTCAATTATGCCGAATTTTTAATTTCAACATTTATTTTCAAAAAATCTTGAATTTTAAATTATTTGCATTTTTTTTTAAATAGAAAAATTTTGAAGCTAAGAAAAATGTTACAATAGATAATAGGAAAAGAAAATCAGGATAAAGTACAAGGGTTTTGAGATATTAGATTATGATATTTAAATTTACTGTCGATTTCAAAAATATAAATTGTATGATAATTAAAATAATCTAATGTAGACGAGATTCCATTTCAGTATGTATAGACTGATTCTTACAGAAAATATTTCAGGATTTACGGGAAGTATTTTGCAACATTACATGACATCATTTGGTTTATTTTTCTATAAATGTGAATGCATAAAATTGTTATTTATTTAGTTAATAGTTTTTTTTAAATAATCAATATACCGTATTTTTCGGACTATAAGGCGCATCCTAATTTTGTCAATAAGTTCCTTTATTTATCCACTTATAAGGCGCACCTTGGAATAATTATCCGATACATTTTACGATAAATTACGTTAATAAAAAACAAGCATTTCATTCAAATCATTTATTCATCTTCTTTAAATCTATTTAAATCCTCCTCTTCCGTTTCAGAATTGAATAGGTCTTTAATCACTGACGATGATTTAGTGTCATCCTGAACTGATTTTATCAGTTTTCGCTCATCCTCAACTTCTTCAATTGAACTATCATGAATAATCCTGGCTTTTAAAAACCAATTCACAATGATTTTGATGTTTACTTGGCTTCATGCATCTGCAATCCACTAAGAAATCAGCTCATAGCCTACACATCTATGTCGTCTAGATTTGGTAAATGAATGCTCACCACTTACCATCCAATCTTACCACGTGATCCTTAGCTTTGCCTTTAAAGAACTATTGACACTAATATCGAGAGGTTGGAGCTCCTTAGTTATTTCTCCGGGAATCACTGCGATATCTGTATTGACCCTCTTGATTGTACTTTTTACCCTATCGGTAATATGTGCTTTCATCGAATCAAATATTAATAAATATTTATTCAACATAAAAAAACCATCCGGTCTTTTCCTATAAACCTTTTAAGCCATACCAGCATCATTCTTTCATCCATCCCTAGGATTAACCTGAACTACCACCTCTGAAGAAAATTTAATGAGAGGCAGCGTTTTCTTTTTAAAGATTATTAAGGGTGATAACTTTCTTCCATCAGCCACGCAAGATTTAACAACAGTAAAATATGCTCTTTCATTACCAGTAGTCTTGATTGAGATTGTACTGGTCCCAGAGCAGTCAACTGTTCGGTTCATTGGAGTGTCAAACTTTAATGGAACCTCATCCATATTAACAATATGACTGGGTTGAATCTTATTGTTGATTATACCATCTTGATAGAATGCGTGAAATATATACAACTTCTATTTAAAGTCCTCTGAAAGTTGCTACAAGACTGTAGTTTGAGAACGGATTGAAATACATCGTCATTTCATGAATCAAAATCACCATGAAGGTCGTCCCAAAAACTCACTGATATTAAATTCCTTTGCAATGAAAAAGTGCTTTTTCCCGAATAGAGACAGTTAAAACACCTCTTCCAGCTATCCTCTGGGATATTATCCAGTCTTATAAGACGAACTTGAGAGGTGGCCACCTAGCAATTTTGCTACGAAAACTTTTCTTCAATCCTTTAACTTGTCGCAATCTGTTCTCCATACATTTCCATTTCATCACAATTGATTCGTTAATTCCAACTCTCTTTCTGCTGCCCTATTTCAATGTACTTTGGCAAAATCAATGACTTTTAATTTATAAGTAGCTATATATGAAAATCTTTTCATTGAGCCATAAATATCTAAAGAAATATTTTAATTAAAATTTCAAAGTTTAGGATAGATAATAAATGTAATTAAATCACCACGTGGCTAAATTTAATTTTATTTAATAGTTAAACTTACAAAAATATAAATAAACAAAAATATTAATTTATTTAATATTTTGACACTAAATAATACAAATTATTTTTCGAAAAGATCCACTTATAATGCGCACCGGCATATAAGGCGTGGTTATTATTTTTCTAGAATTTTATGTAAAATAGTGCGTCTTATAGTCCGAAAAATACGGTAGTATATAAAATACTATAATAAAACATTATTTAATTATAGATAGAGTAAGTTTAAAACGCTGTATTTGAATATTAAGAATGATGGAATTATTAATATGTTTTGATTTATACTCATTTGCATACAAATCCAAGATATTTATGAAATTTTGATTCTTAAAAATAAGTATTTTAGTTGAATAATATTAGCTAAAATATCACGGGATTGTATGATTATAAACATAAATTATATTCCCTGAATCTGTTTTTAAAAACTCAGTTATATATTTATTATAATACGGGCAGATATTTGCAATTAAATCAAGCTCTTAACTAGAATCACATTTTATATTTTTTTATAATAAAATATTTAAACTAATAAACATTAAAAAATTATAATTCCTTCATCTACTCTTGGAAGCATATAGTGCACGTTACGTCATTAATCATTTAAAAATTAAAAATTTATTATATTGTTATAAAAGTAAAATTATTTGAATTTGATATAATTTTAAATATGAAACAATTAAAAAAATAAACATTGATGTTAGAGGTTATGAAAACTCAGAATAATTGATAAAAATCATTTTTTTAAATTTAATATATTATTTTTTTTCATATAATATTCTAATCTACATTGATAAAAGCAAAATTCAAATGATAGTCTTTTTACGATCTTATATTATATCTCCTGATTCTAATATATTTTCAACTCCTTGATTAAAATTAAGTTCATCCCAGTAATTGTTTTTTTTAAGTATTAGGGTAAAATATAATAAAAATATATTAGAATTTCATTAATATATTAAATCAATCTTTCCTTAGATTTTATTCTAATAAAGACATTGTTTGCTTTTTTTTCTACTGTCTTATATTATTATATTCTTTAATAAAATCTTCTAAATAATAATATAATCAATCTGTATTTGGAGTATAAACCTCTTTATTATCTGATTTAACAAATTTACATGTTAGATTAATTAATCTATGTTTAAACATATTCATTATGGATAGAGTGCTTGAAAAGATTTTCAGCTATCTGTATAGAAAATAGATTTTAGAGATAATTTATAAATTTTTTTCTATTTTTCTATTTTCAACTATAAAATTAAAAGTTTTTGTTGCTTTTATTTATTCTATCTATGTATAAATGTCCATTTATCATAATATCTTGATTTTATTTACACTTAAAAAAATGACTTTTATTGTTTCCAACAAAAATTTGAGAAATCAAAATTCCGATAACTTTTATATGCGATAAATCTGAATATAATTATAATGGATAACACTAAAATACTTGACTTTTGTTTATATTTATATTTAAGTTATAATTAATCTATTCATAATATATATCGTTAAAATACTTTCACATCGTGTCAAAATCAAGTTTTATTCCTTCAAAGAAACTGTTAATAGGTATGCTCTTTGATATCTTATGAGTAGGGCAACTTTTGTAACTTTTTAATCCATCACAAATAAGTAACTTCTTTAATCAGAATCGTATAAAAATACAAAAATACATCCTTAATAATTTGTTCTTGGCCCAAATTGCTCATTATTTTGTTCCATGTGTTGTGTAAAAGTTTATTTTTAAGAAAATTTTTTGTTAAAAAACATAGAAGCACAAAGAAACATCAAGGAAGCTTAGCTTCAATAAAAAAGAAAAAACTTTGACTTAAATTTTTTTTGTAAATCCCTAAAAGGATTTCCATATATTTTGCTTGATTCATAGCTTTTGGATAATATTCCATTCTATAAACTTCGAAATAAAAAATTTGATTTCATTTTTTGATTATATGAAATTTAAACTACCATCAGAATCAACTACAAGAAACTTAATTTAACAATTATATAATTTTAAAAAGGAATCTATGAGTAAAATATTTACAGAGCAGATAATAATGATTGAATTTGATGAATCAGAGATAAAGGCACAAAAAATGTAATATTCTTGAATCAAAATCTTGATCAACCTAAGAAATTTTTTGCAATCAATTGTGTGGAGTTGAATACTAATATTTTATTTTCTCAAGTTATTTGATTAATTGCGTTAGCTTTGGAAAAAATAAAATGCACATTCAAAAATATCGATATTATAATTTCTGACTCAGCTACATATATGGTAAAAAGGGTTTATGATCTAAAACCATTTACTCTTCAAATCAGCCATATTAAATGTATAACCCTTCTTTTGCACAACTGTTCATTAAAGATAAAGGATTTTTATGAGAATGTTGATTATTTGATTGCCTGCGTCAGAATGTTTACCATAAAAAACTGAAGTCATAGATTATTATTTGACCACATGATAGCTTTCCCCTTAATTTTTTGTTACTGGATAGTCTAGTTGGATAAAGGTAGCTTTTTATTGAGTTGAATTCTTGCCGAATATTAAAGAATAATAAATTCTTGTGTTTCTCAAAGAATTGTTGTAGAAAAGGCTAGGGAGGCAGTGAATAATTTATCACTAACAGCAAATCTTGTAATGCTTAAAATGTGTTACCAAATAATAATTACATTATTGAATAATCTTGTCAATAATGATTATAATTATCAAAAGTGCATGTGAACCTGTTGTTTATTTTTATTTTTTATTCAGATCCTTCAATATAAGATTATATATTTATTAAAGACTTAAGAACTTAAATTTAAAAAAAATTGCATTAATGGAATATTAAACAATATCTCCTGCAATGTATATAAAATTTCAAAATTGTCCATCAAATTCAATATGTGTTGAAATAATCTTTTCAATGTTAAAAAAATTATTAGCATATGATCGAAATTTTTTAGAAAGATAACATACTTAAGTATCTTATTTGCTATTTAAACTCTAAAGAAGAGTTTAGAGAAGATTAAGCGGAAAAGTCGGAAAATGTTGGTGACAACAAATAAAATGATATGATTTAATTAGAAACTTTTTAATATTTTGATGTAATAATATCGTTGAAAATTGTTGCAGCTTTTTTCAGATTTTTGCAGCTTTTTGTTGCCCTATATATAACATATATTAATATGACAAAATTTAAAAAAATAGCGTTTTTTATATGTTAAAATTAATTAAAAAAAAATAATTATTTAATTCAATTAATAATTCTTTAGTTAGTTTATTCTGTTCTGTTATTAAAGTATAAGCAGAACTCTTTCAAAAATATCGTCCTAACCTCTTTCTACACATCTTTTCTCTGTATTATTCAATACATAAATGAATGAAATAACTTAACTCCCCTGTGTGTAAACTTGCTCTAACCTATTAATAAATTCCAATTTGTGGCTAAATGTGCTATGAATGAAACATATTTCGCAAAGATGACTTTATGATCAACACTCATCAATGTTGGATGTTGCATCAACGCATACATTTGTACAATTTAATTGAGATGAGGTTAGATGAACTTTTATTAGGTATTAACTTTGTGAAGACTCGTTTTATTCATTTTCCACTATGCATATTGAATAAGTTCTATTTAACGAGCTACAACATCCGTGCGATTTGCATTAATAGTTCAACATGGTTTCATCCACTTGAACAAATTTTCCACCTGAATAAAGTTTTTTCAGAAAAATCAGGATCTACTGTTTTCTCAACTATTTTGAAAATTACTTTTTTAATAAAGGAAATTTTTTGTAACGAAAACAAAATTTAATCAGCATATTGAACTATATTAATTTATTTATTAACGATTTTTTTTTAAAAATATGATTTTTAAACCCCACGTTAATGCCGAAAATTAACAACAACAAGAGAAAAAGAAAATCATATAACATTGAACAAAAATTAAACTTAATTCAACATCACGAAGAGAACAGTGGAGTTTCCCAAACATTTATGGCACAAAAAATTAACATGTCAATCGGTTCAAAAAACGAAATTTTAAAACAAGAAGAAAAAATTAAAAAAAACTTTTTAAATGATTCCAAACGAAGCCATTACTCAAAGAAAAAAAATACAATCAAAAAGAAAAACGGACGCTTTTAAACAACAATTATTTGAATGATTTGTCTCACAAAGACAAACGAACAAAATAACAAACAATGAAATTTTGACGAGATCACCATTGGATTTTTCCGCAAAGTTTGATTTGATAAATTTTAAATATTCAAGTACATAGTTAACAGCTTTTTAAAAAAAGATTTAAAATAAGAGATAAAGTTGTATCAGGAGAAAAAAAACTCGTTGATTTTAATTTAAATTATTAAAAATAAGAGCAATACAGTAAAATGCTCTCAAATTGTGTTTCAAAAGATATTTTTAACGCAGATGAGACAGCTCTTTTTTCAAATTTCATAAAAAAAACATTAACAATGTCTCTAGAAGATAAAATATTAGGCAGGTTTTCTAAAAAAAGGATCATTTTATTATTTGCTGCAAGTTCGATTGGTAAAAAATTACCTGAGATCATAATAGGGAAGGCAAAAAAAATAAGTTGGTTAAAAAATATTGATCTCAAAACAAATTCAATAATTTACAAAAATTCTTCGTAAGACGGATGACCAGAACTATTTTTGAAGAGTGGTTGACATCATTAAATTAAAACTTCTTACGTAAAAAACAGGAAAATTGCGATAATTGTTGATAATGCACACTGTCATATTCTAGGTGGCGAATCTTTTAGCAATATTGAACTTATTTTTTTTCCAAAAAACACTACCTCAAGAGTTCAACCTCTGAATTAAGGTGTTATTCATTCTTTTTAAAGTAATTATAAAAAATATTTTATTCAAAAAAGGTTTTTCAAAATGAAAATATTGACATAAAGGTGGTTCTACAAAAATTTAATTTATCTGATAACAATCCCATATAATTCAATTATGGAGTCAAGTACCTACTTTTACAATGATAAACTGTGTTTAAAAAGCTGGAAATAACTTTAAAAATTCAGTTGACAGTAAAAAAAGGAGAAATAAACATTCAGCTATCTCCACTGAATGAAGGAATTAATTTGAATGAAAGTAAAAATAATGCTTTTATTTGGGAGAATGAAGACTATATGGTGATGCAGGAATCTCAACAGGGTGCTTATTTTGAATCAGAACAAGAATCAGAACCACCATCTGAAGATTTTATTATTGGTACGGAAAAGGCAATTCAGTACTTAAATATGATCGAAAAGTCTTTTTGTGTTAGGCATTTGCAGTGTCTTCCTTTGATTTATAAATTATTAATAAAATAGCATTGATAAAAAATAAATTATGGAAAAACACAAAATAACACAATATTTGGTGCAGAAAAATAAATAAAAAGTTTTTATTTTTTCGTTTAACGAAAGTGTTTTTTTTTTGGTTTTTGCTTTTCGTTGAAAAAATTAATTGTAATATCGTTTGCATATAATTATACAGGGTTTTCACTTCAATTTCGGTTGTAATACACTTTAATTTCGGATTTTTACACTTTAATTTTGGATTTTTAATTTTAATACTATTTTTATTTTAATTGGTTAATCATAAATGACAAGTATAAACATGAATAATATTAAAACTAAGACCGATGGCAATGATATTTAAAGCAATGTTATAAACAAAATTGAAGTTAAAACTATAGCAATAAAGACTACAGAAATATTCAAAGTCAGTAACAACATAATCAATGTTTTTGTACATCAAGATGCCACAGAGTTAAGTACAAAAACAGTGAGAGGTGGATACAACCAGATTGAAGATACTAAAAGAGCCCACATTATTGCAGCCTACGAATCTGGGACATCACAGGTTGTCACAGCTTGATATAAGAACCTATCGACATCTACAGTTGGAACAATAGTAAAGAAGTTTAAAACCTCTGGAGTAGTTGAAAAAAGTATAAGAGCTGGAAAAAAAAGCAGTATAATATCTGATAAAATGACTAATTATATAAGGACACTTGATGATGGGGACTGTACTGTTTCTTTAAAATACATATCAATTAAACTACAAGAGTCGTATCAGGTAACGTTGTGTAATCCAACTATTTTTAATAATTAAAAGAAAATGGAATATTCTTTAAAGTTATTGCACACTATTCCTGAAAGAAGAAACGCTCAGGTGACAGTAGCTGTGCGCAAGGAATATGCAGAAGCGTATTTTAAATTAGAAGAAGATTACCCACAGGGTAATATAATATTCCTAGATTAAGTAGGTTTCAACATCAGCATGCGAATTAAAAAAGGTAGAGCAAAAATCAAAGTTACACATATATCAATAATTAAAAACATTCGTTCTAAAAATGTTAGTGTGTGTTGCTGTATGACAATAAATAAGGTGTTTTATTACAAAGTTAATTTTAGTCCATACACATCAGTTTCTTTTCTTGCATTTCTTAACATATTATTTGATAAGATTGATTTACTTAATCTAGGTAGCTGTGTAGTTATACTAGATAATGTTAGATTCCATGAATGCTCAAATATTATTACAGAAACAGCAAGAGGAGGTCATGTATTACATTTTAATTCCATCGAAAACATGTTTTTAATTGGAAAAATTTTAAAAAAAGCTAATGTTAAGTCTGAAGATGAATTATTTAATAGCATGTTATGTGGTATAACTCAAACTACAAAACAATATTGTGATGGATGGTATAGGAATATGAAAATTTATGAGAGAAAGGCACTCAAAAATGCGATAATAAATTAATTACTATTTAAATTATTTATTTCATTTTTAAATGTTATTTTTAAATTGTATATTAAGATTAAAAATCCGAAATATTAAAATCTGAAATTGAAGTGAAAACCCTGTATTCTTAGTTGATTAATAATATTTTTAAATAATAATTATTTAATTTAATAAGAGTTGATAATATAAATTAAAAATTATCTTATTTTTTTAATTTTCTTCTTACTTGATTAATAATTTTTTTGATAATAAATAATTATTATTTAATTACATGAAATGATTAATTTAAATTATAAAATAATATATTTTTTATATAATTATATATCTACTTGATTACTAATATTTTTAATCATAAATATTATTTAATTTAATAAAAATGTATAATTTAAATTAAAAAATAATAACTTTTTTATATAATTATATTTCTACTTTATTACTATTATTTTTTAATAATAATCATTATTTAATTTAAAAAAAATGTATAATAAATAATAATAAAACTTTCATATAATTATATTCTTCCTTGATTATTAATATTTTTTAATAATAATTATTAATTTATTAAAAAAAATTAATATAAAATAAATAATAATGAATCTTTCATATAATTATATTCTTACTTGATTAGTAATATTTTTAATAATAAATAATTATTAATTTAATAAAAAAATCAATATAAAATAATTAATAATAAATCTTTCATATAATTATATTCTTATTTAATTATTATTTAATTTAATAAAAAAATCAATATAAAATTAATAATAATGAATCTTTTATATAATTACATACCTACTTGATTACTAATATTTTTAATAATAAATAATTATGTTTTAATTTAATAAAAAAAATCAATATAAAATAATTAATAATAAATCATTCATATACTCATATTCTTACTTGATTAATAATATTTTTTTGATAATAAATAATTATTATTTAATTACATAAAATAATTAATTTAAATTATAAAATATTATCTTTTTTATATAATTATATATCTACTTGATTACTAATATTTTTTAATAATAATAATTATTTAATTTAATAAAAAAATTCAATATAAAATTCAATAATAATAATTCTTTCATATTTTTACATACCTACTTGATTACTAATATTTTTAATAATAAATAATTATAATTTATTTTAATAAAAAAATCAATATAAAATAAATAATAATAAATCTTTAATATAATTTAATTCTTACTTGATTACTAATATTTTGTAAAAATAATAATGATTTAATTTACCCTTAAGTTCCGTGTAAAACGCCCACCCTCTTCAATATTCCGAGAGCTTTTTTCATTTAATAACGGTCAGTATTCTTTTTTTATACACCCCTTTAATGGACGTAACAGACAAGAAAAAACGAAGAAATTCATACTCTGATTCAAGGTAGCTCAATGTAATTGAATGTGCAAAGATAAGCCGCAATCGGGAGGCTGCAAGAAGATTTGGTGTTTCTGACAGCAGTGTGCGAGAGTGGAAAAAACACGAGACGGTGCTAAAATCCATGAGGTGTCCCAAAAGAGCTAAAAGATGCGGAAAAGCGCATTGGCCGAAGCTTGAAGATAAGTTTGAAATATGGATAAAGGATTTGAGGAGCCAGGGTAGACGAGTTTCTACAACTTCAATAAAAATCAAGGCACGTTTTATTGCAATCCAATTGGAAATTTCCAATTTTAAAGCGAGTAATAGACGGTGTAATCGCTTTACGCATAGAAATAACTTTTATATCCGAGCGGTAACATCAGTGGGTCAAAAGCTTCTTGAAAATTTGGAAGAAAAGATGGCAGTATTTAAAGAATTTGTTTCAAAAGCTAGTGTTGGTGTGCGGCACTTACAAATAAGTAAAATGGACGAGGTACTCATGAGCTTCGATTTGGGTAGCAATTTTACATTCGAAAGCAAGGGAACAGAATATGTGAAAATTGTCACTTGTGGTGCTGAAAAATGTAACTTCACTCTTGTATTGGCGATAACAGGAGATGGGAAAAAACTGCCTCAATGGTGATTTTTAAACGGAAGACTATTCCAAAGGAAAAATTTCCGGCTGGCATAGTTATCAGGACCAATAAAGCGGGTTGGAAGAACCAAGTAATGCTACGAGAATGGTTAACTATTATTTGGAAAAAAGGCTGGGATCATTTTTGAAGCCGAGATCGCTTTTGGTTTATGACTCAGCGACATCGCATATTACAAAAGCTTCTAAAAAAACTGCTGGCCGATATTCCAGCACATCTATTGTTCCCGCTGGACTTACATCTGAACTCCAGCCTCTGGATATATCAGTAGACAAGATTTTTAAATCCAAGGTACGCAACGAATGGGAATCTTGGATGATTGAAGGTTACCGTACGTTTACAAAGGGGGTAAGATGAAACGTACATTAATTTCTCTTGTTTGCGAATGGATCGTGACAGTATGGGACTCGGCCACAGTCGAATGTATTTTGAACGGATTCAAAGCTGTGGGTATTATTACTGACATCCAAAGTACAGATAAAACTATTCATTTGGAATCTAATAGGGGAAAAGATAGATCTAATCTACCAAAAGAATTTTTTTATCTACTGAATTCGTTGGTTTCTGAGTCTGAAAGTGAAGATTATTAAATAATATCCACTTATAACGCGAATCATTTATTTTTATTAAATTCTAGATTTTTTTTTGTATAACGCGCGCGTTACTCACGGAACTTTAGGGTAATAAAAAAATCAATATAAAACAAATAATAATAAATCTTTCATATAATTATATTCTTACTTGATTATTATTATTTTTTAATTATAATTATTATTTGATTTGATAAAAAAAATCAATATAAAATAAATAATAATAAATCTTTCATATAATTAAATACCTACTTGATTACTATTATTTTTAAATAATAATTATTATTTAATTTAAAAAAAAATCAATACAAAATAAATAATAATAAATCTTTTATATGATTATATTCTTATTTGATTATAATAATTATTATTTAATTTAATAAAAAAATCAATATAAAATTAATAATAATGAATCTTTCATGTAATTATATTCTTACTTGATTACTAATATTTTTTAATAATAAATAATTATTAATTTAATAAAAAAATTAATAAAAAATTAATAATAATGAATCTTTCATATATTTATATTCTTATTTGATTATAATAATTATTATTTAAT
>CAKKLC010005688.1:45070-76502 GCA_918559645.1 Ceratonova shasta | reverse complement strand
AGTGTTCATGGTCCTAGTTGAAGTGAGAAATAAAGCCACATTGAATAAAATAATTAATGACAATGTACATAAAGAGTCAATCATACGTACCGTTCTGTGGGGTGGATACAATGATCTTGCTTATCTCGGATACTACCATGAAACAGTAAATCATTCAAGAAATTTTGTTTCCGAGGATGGTGTACAAACAAATAAGATTGAAGCTATCTGGGGAGCAGTCAAAAGGAAATATAGGTATATAACGAACAGAAGTCCAGAACTAATGTATTCCTACATTGCCAAATATATTTTTGAAAAAAAGTTCAATAATAACGAAAGATTGTCTGAAATTATCAAGACAATTAATGCCACATATTTACATTATTAGCAATCGCGTTAGATGTGTAAATTAGTATAAGCAATAATTTTTGTTCTTCAATATTTTAATGTATCAATATTATCAATGTTATAATCAATACCCGCCATTATAAATTTACCAAAAATTCCCGATTGCGGGCCCTTATTCTGTACTTTAGCCAATATTAAGTTTATCATTTTCAATACAATCTCATTATTTTAAACAAAAATTATTTTTGTAAGTACTTTATTCATTAATCTTTTATCTTGTAATGGAAAATATTCTACCTGTATCATCTATTTAAAAAATTCTTTTTATTGAAGTTAAAGAAAGCAAGTTTTATGAATGAAGATTAAACTTATTTATACATGTTCGAGATAAAAAGCATATGAAATCAAACCAGTTAATTATAAATAAACAAAAAAAACTATTGGTTTTCAAATTAAAAAAAATTAAATATTCCAAATATTATATAAGAAATGTTATTTTTTAATATTTTCTTGCAATTGACAATTTATATAGGAGGAAATGAAAATAAAAAAAACAGGAAATTGATTATTGTTTTTTGCTAGATTTACAAAAAATAGGTAATTGAGGATGTTGGACAGATCTTTTATGCTCAAAGATTTGATAACTAATAATCAAATAATATTTAGGAAAGAGTAATATTATAAATTAACTTTTATTTTAATATGATATTCTAAAAATGCATATTTATTAATAAATTTACATTTCAGAAGATTTCAAGCAAATTTAAAAAGGAATTTAAATAGTTTTAGACAATATCAACTTGTTGTAACACATCTATTATAATTAAGAAAATCAGTCTTTATTATAAAATAACTTCTTATCATTGAAATGAAGAATATAAGTTTAATGTGTATTTTGTTATTTAGACATAAATATGTAAATATTTAAGCAACTTTTTTATTTGTATTAAATATAGCAGTTAATAGAAAACTTAATATTTAGACGAAAAAATCAAAAATCGGTTATAATTTTTAAATTATGTATCATATTCTTACATATTACATCCTACAAATAAAAGTATAGAATCAAAATTAAGTGTTTAAAAGAAATTTAATTTACAGTTCTTAAACTGAAACTAGTCATATTAGGCTTATACTTTGGAATTTAAATTATTTGTTAATAAAAGTACCTTTTCACATCAATAATATTTATGATGTAATTGTAATTTACAAGTTAAACAAAATTTGTGGTTTAAAAAGTTTAATGATTAAAAGAAAATATTTGACTGTATCATGGAAATTTTTGATATTTTATTTTAAAATATAAATTTATAGAATTTTATGATTTTAAAATTGTTGTAATGTCTGATTGGTTTTTATCAAAAATATTAAAAAAACGCATTTAAATGAGACTAAAAAAACCTTTTTGTTATTCAAAAGTATTCCAATTTCATAAATAAAATTTTGTTATAAAAACTCTTAAATATGCTTGTAAATTCTCACTTGTTACATGTGAAAATAACTAATTCTAATTTACATTCATAATTAAACATTTTTGGTTAAAAATGTAGATTAACTAAAAGATTATTAAATAATTTGGAAAAGGAACCATAAGAATAATTTTTTTTACGAAATTCATAATTTAAATTGAAATTAATTTCTTGGCGCTATTTTCAAACGATCTAAATATTTAGAGAATTTTTTTTTTTAATAATTTGTCCTTATTTATAATAAATATAAGAATTCCAGATTTCTTAGCAAGTTTCCAACTTCTTTGAATTAGTATTAATCTGAGAATCTATAATAACAATTTATTACTTACTCTAAAATCTCCAATATAAGACGTATTTTGTATAAGTCGATCCCCGTAATTAAAATAAAATATCACTTTTTTTTGTATAAGCTGCAACTTATATTAGAGATTTTAGGTATAGTCTGATCTCGTATATAATCCGTACTGATCTTTTTAAAAATAAAATCATATATTTTTCCGTATATGCTGGGACTTACATACAAGATTTTTTAGTAGTCAGTCTGATATCAATATTAATAAAAAATGAATCTTGCAGATTCGATAAGCTTGTCTCAGTTTTATAGTCAAATCAAACTGTTGATAATTTCTCTGTATTCCAAAATTTTTTTTTGTGATATCTTTAAAAACTAAATAGGTGAAGATTTTTCTACCTTTTTAATGAATAAAATTCGAAGATATAGCAATAGCTTATAGTTTCAATCAATAAAACTATTCATCCCACATTGACATGATCATTTTATCATCGCATAGCTTATATGTTCAATCAATAAAACTATTCATCTCACATTGACATGGCCATTTTATCATCGCATAGCTTATATTTACTTCCAATAAACTATTGACCCTTCCATCGACATGATAATTTTACCATCGTATAGCTTATATTTACTTCCAACAAATTATTGACCCTTCCATCGACATGATAATTTTACCATCGCATAGCTTATATTTTTAATCAATAAAACTATTCATCCCACATTGACATGATAATTTTACCATCGCATAGATTATATTTTTAATCAATAAAACTATTCATCCCACATTGACATGATAATTTTATCATCGGATAGCTTATATTTTCAATCAATAAAACTATTCATCCCCCATTTACATAATCATTTTACCATCGGATAGCCTTAATTTACTTCCAAAAAACTATTGATCCCCCCTTTCCCCATCAACATGATGTTTTACCATCGCATAGTTTATATTCACCAATAATCAGTTAGACCGAAACTCGCCGCGAAATTTTATGGACAAATAATCAAAAATTAAAGTTAGAAAGTATAATTAATTTCATTTACTCAAGTTTTCACTGGTTAAAATCTCCCAGAATGTTAAAATGAACTTCAAGAGTCAAAAATTATTGATTTTGAGATATTACAACAAGCTTTTAGTTCTCGTTGGTAGTCAAAATGATCACTTACAAATATGCCATTTGTATTGTGTGCGAGTAGTGCACGTATCTTTTAAATTTTCTGTATTATAGCCTCAATAAATAGTCTTATATTTGGATGTGCAACCCGACTAACTTATTAAAACACGATGCCATCCATTTATTGTATTTGTAGTTCTATGTATATTTATCTAAATTCTAGAATAAACTTACCAAAATTTAATGCTAAACAATGATTCTTTATGATTGTTGCTTATATATTTCGGTTAAAATACTTTATGAATTACAGAAAAATTTTTGTTGTTGGGTGATTTTCAATTTGTTGAAATATAAAATCATATGCATCATATATTCTACTTTTACTGACATAAGGTAGGTTTAAAAACATCTGGTTAATTCTTCTAACGCTGGCAACATTTTTAAATTTGTCAGACAACCGAATGTTTTAAATTTTTCTCCAAATGCTCTGATTAAAGTAAACAAAGACCCGTATGATCTAACATAATCATTCAAATGATTGCTCGATTTCAGCAAAGGCATTTCATAGTCAGTTATTATTTTTAATGGATTTACTATATTTTTAGATTTTATACAACTAAATACGTCCATATAGGATTCTTCTGTTTCTTTAAAATAAAAATCATAGGATGAAATTTGCCAAAAACGTAGCATAGAATCGTTAATAGGCAATAAAATTCATTTGGTGAAGTTTTAAAGGTTCCATCTATTATCAATGTCTTTGCTGATTTCAAAAAATTAATATTATCTTCACTATAAAAGACCAAAAATCTTGAATTATGTAATACTCCAGAATCATGTTGTACAAACTTTAAACAATTTAGCGTATATTGTAATCTTAAAGGAATATCTTGATCAGGATAAACTGAAAAACTATATCTTTTATTTCTTATTTTTGTAGCGTAGTCTCTAATGCTTTTATATGATGCTAAATTAGATAGAACATATGTAGTCAATTCTGATGTAATTGCTGTTACTGACTGTAAAAAAGGTTCATTTGTGTTTTTGATTTTCTCTCTAAGAGTGCAGCCTGCGATGTAAGATTTAAAAGAATCATTATGATTATTATTACATATATGTGTAATAAAACGAACAACTGTGAAATTAGAGTTAACGACTATTGCGGCTTACATATCCTTGTGCGACATCTCCATCTAACACCTCCTTGGACAGTTCTATAATACAAACATAAATGCTCTTCATAATGCAATAGGGTTTTACCTCTTTGAGTCAGATATTAATTCATTTAAGAGTAAAAATTTCGCTGTGAGTTTGAGGCAAGCCATTTTCAATTAATAAAACTATTGATTTCTACATTGACATGATAATTTTACTATCGTATAACTTATATTCACAATCAAGAAAACCATTCATCCCCCATTAACACGATAATTTTACCATCGCATAGCTTATATTTTCAATCAATAAATATATTCAACCCTACATTGACATGATAATTTCACCATCGCATAGCTTATATTTTCAATCAATAAAACTATTCAACCCCACATTGACATGATAATTTTACCATCATATAGCTTATATTCACAAATAATAAAACTATTCAACCCCAATTGACATGATAATTTTACCATCACATAGCTTATATTCACAAATAATAAAACTATTCATCCCACACTGACATGATAATTTTAGCATCGGATATCTTATATTCACAAATAATAAAACTATTCATCCCACATTGACATGATAATTTTACCATCGCATAGCTTATATTCACAAATAATAAAAGTATAAAACCTCACATTGACATGATAATTTTACCATCATATAGCTTATATTCACAATCAATAAAACTATTCAACCCCACATTGACATGATAATTTTACCATCGTATAACTCATATTAAGATTTATTATTATTTAACAATAAAAAGTAAATATAAAATCATATTCTCAGTTAACTCAATAATGTCGATAATATTTTTCATATTTAAAAATAGAATGATTTTTTTGTGGCTATCCGGATTTTCCACACAAATATTTTTTTTAATAAAAATTAAATGAAAAGTATTTAATTTAACAAAAAATATTATAATAAACTCAAAAAAAATTATTATTTTTAATTATTAATCTAACTTCCAATTGAAGTTTAATGCAATCATTTTCAAATAAATAATTTCTTCAAGAGCAGCAAATTTTGTAATCTTGATTTTCATTTCATCTTCTTTTTTGCTAAAAGTTTCATAATGAGATCTAATGAAGGAATTTTAATTTATTTCTGCTCTTTTTGAAGTTCAGAAACCAGATCAAATATTGAAGGATGGCCTGATAAAAAAAAGTTATTAATATGCCTATGAAATCCTTCTAGGCTGTTAGTTGTTCTGGGAATATCATTTAATGTTCTTTCATAGCGATTTCAATATTTTAAAGAAATATTTTGTTCTAGATTATTTTGAATTAAATTTGATTTAAACCAGTTATATATTATAATAGAAAAATTACAATTAGATTTTTTCAAATATATTTATAATTTTTGTGTAACAAAGATAACTTTTTCTTCAGGTACAAAACCCAGCGAAAGGATCATTTTAATATTAAATTTGAATGTTGAGTTTTCTTTATAATTTTAAGTAAAACCAGAACTTTGAATTTGACACCAAACTATTTGGCCTAGATGAAATGAGCAGCAATAGATAGAAATGTTTCTGTATGCTTGTTTCCATGCAGAAAAAGATGCTTTTTCAAAATCTAATATTAAATTTTTATTTTCTAAATTTACTTCTTTGAAATCTTTTAGCCAATTTAAAATCTTCAAATAAGAGGAAATATTCTTTTTTTTCATTAAACAAAAAATTAATGGTTTAAAACTATCTTAAATTTTACATTGAAATGTAAAAAGCTTTTCAAATTGATTTGGAACTGATCTGAAGGTTCTATCTCATAATATAATTGAATTAAATTTTAAATTTTCAAAATTCTTATGTGTACTGACGATCAAAACCCTTTCAATATCATTCATTCCAGAATCAAACTGTAAAAACTGATTTCCGCTTTTTGTTTTTAAAAGTTCATGCGGAATATCATATGCATTAGATAAAGTAAAATTTTCTTTTTTTTCTAAATTTAGTAACTTGATCAACAAGATATGTATAATTAAATCCATAATTTGAAGGGTTTTCATCATCAACAGAATTAAGAACAACATTTCTTGGAGATTCCGGATAATCTAGAGATCTTTTTTTAATTTTTTCATGCAAAATAACATGGTCAAATTTTTTATCATTTTTAATATGATTGTGATCAGTACTATTGATATAATTATTTTCAATATCAGTATAAAGAAAGGCTTTACAGGTTTTTTTATTGCACCTCCATGATTTTGTATTAGCATTGGTGCGACTCAAATAATAGAAATAGCTATCATATGCTATTTTATCCTTGCCTCTATTGCTTTTTATAATATATTGGGAAAAATTTATCATTATAATGTTAAAAAAATATTTTGTGCGGAAAAAGCGCAAATTCCACGCTGCGCGGAATTTGCGGTTAATGTTTTTTTGTATGAATAAATAATCATTAAAGCATCTTTTCTAGGTTAAGTCTTCTAATATTATAGTTTATAAAAATAACTGTGTATTTATAATCAATAACATGAGAAAATAAATTAATTGTAAGTTTTAAAAGTCGATCGATCCTTTAAAAATCTACTAGATTATTAATACATCACTGGGTGAAAATTTGTTTAATAAATTTGTAGCGTTCTAATTTCTGCTTAAAACAATTATTTTTATTTCTATTATAAATAGAATGATTTTTAGGGATTCTTTTACAAAGTTTTGTTATAGTTTCAAATTTTTCTTCTTTTAAACTTTATTTTAGGTCAAATTTTATATTTACCTATTAATTATTTGTAAAATTATATTTTACGGTATTTTTTATTTTGTTTAATATCAACTCATATTGTATAATCAACAAGTCAACCCAGTGAAAACCCTTCAATAATATAAATATTGGGGTTGTATCTCCATTAAAATATTTATAATCAATAGTTACTTTTATCATTAATTTTTTCAAGAGCTACCTAATACTGATGACATTAATTCATTAAAATATTAAGTATTTATTGATTTCTTCTAATTTTATTATTATATTTTATCAAAATATAATTATAATATTATTTTAATAACCAGAACATTGTATTAAAAATTCTTTACCATAAATCATTATATACTTATCAAAACAAAATTATAAGATTCATTTTTTTCTATTATAAGGAAATAATAAAATTTGCTACAATTTAGTTGTTTGTTCCTTAATTTATTTTGTAAAAAAACTTTTCATGTTTTAGAAATTTATAAACAATCCATCAGCTGTTTCTTTTAAAGTTAAAATGTTGCATTATAAAGAATTTTCATTAGTGAAACTTCCTTGAATCATAAAATTTTAGAATATTTTTACTTTCTCTCCAAATTATATTGTATCCTTCTATTTACCTCAAATTTATTTTCTAATTTTTTTGTCGTTATACACAAAATGGTTTACATCTATTTTTGTAATAAAACTGTAAATTTAATTTCTAAAAATACATGAGAAAATATGACCACTAAATTAAGCAAAAAATAATTATTTCTTTTTCATATTTAGTGTGAAAGACATAAATTTTATGGTTATAATGGTTATAAAGTCTTTCAAAATATTGGCCCTTTAAATTTATGTTAATGGGTAGGTATAATTATAAATTGGACCAAATAATATAAAATATACGTTACATCAAAATATGACATTGATCATTTTACACAAAAGAATAAAAAAGTCTATTCTTTTATTAAACTATAAATAGTTTTCTTCTAAAGAGAAATTTCTTGAAGATTATTTGTGTATCGAAAGAATTTTTATTGATTTAACCACGGTTGCTCTGAAATTCATTGAGGTATTTTATTTGTAGGTATTAGATATGAAGATTTTAAAAACCCAAAATATTTAATTTTAATGTTTGATTAGTTTCATGTTAAATTAATAATTAAGTTTAAATAACACTGAAATGGGGGATTTTATTATTGTATAACTTGGAGAAGAAAAATCAAACCAGTAGAAGGAAATAATTTATTATGGGATATATTAAATTTTCTATTTCATATACACTATTATTCTAAACCTTAAATATCCACCAATTTTGAAATGAAATTTATAAAAACAATTTAAGAAGTTTTCAGACATTAATTAACACCAAAAAATCTCTTTCAGTAATTTTTTGTGATTAAAATATCAAAAAAGTTTAAAAATGACAACGTAATCATTTAAACCAAAAATCTAACATCAGATGTTTTACAAAAAAATAGATTTTTTATAATTTAATTTGCCATATTGATAATTTACATCTAAAATTTTCATTAAATAATCATTCATTGTATATTATTAACAAACCAAGTTGAAAAATTAGAAAGTAAATTTTTTTGTCAAGCTAAATATCGTAATAAAATAAATGATGAAATTCTATGTTAAGATTAAATGCTATCATGATAGCCAGATATTACTTAGAATAGTTAAAATTGATGTTTAAGTTAGTAATTTTTGTCTTTCTTAAACAATAAATATTTTACAAAAAAACTAGTAACATTTAAAAATCTTATTATTTAAAACAGTATAAAAATCAACAAAAATTTCATTAATCAAATTACCACAAAAAAATACGACTCAATATTGATACATAGATGTTGCCTATAATTTTGAATGTAAAACAACCTTAGTTTAAATACAACTAATAAGTACTGCAATTTGTTTTTCAAATAATAAATTACAATTGAAAGGTTAACTTGGATTACAATGTCAAAAAGATGATAAAAATTATTTTATAATATGTGGTAAGAAAAAACTAATTCACCCGCATTTTTTAAATAAAAATATTATTTTGAAAAATTGATCAATTATGCTTATTTATAGTTTCAGTATACATTGAAATAAGATTGATGAAGCATGATAAAAACACTATCTTCTCAACAGATCATTTTCTGAAAAATTAAAAGTGAATAGTCAATTTAAGATCAAAATTAACATATCTGGTGCTTAACTGAGTGCATATGAATTTAAAAGATAATAAGCTTGCTTAACTCCATAAATCATTGATAAAATTTGTCAAAAAGAAGCTCATCAAATCACTCAAAAAAAAAGCAATTCAATAAGCAGCATTAATTAATACTAATTTTTTTGTTTTTTCGATGTCATATTTTGCATTCGCTTACGTCGCATGTAAATAACTGGAGCAATTTATTTTTAAAAATCTGGGTTAAAACTTGTATAAATAAAAAAAAAGTTAATGATTTTAAAAAGAATTTTTTAATTGAAGCGTATTCTCACACGATATAGCATTAATATCAACTACAAATTTTGCAAAGAATGTTCAATATAGTGTTACATAGAACCAGATCTCATTGAAATTATGAATTACAAAACAAGGGCATAATCAATTATGTATCTGTTCATGAAAAAAATATTCTTAAATATGTTTTTATTTAGTAAAAGGGATATTATAATCTATTATCAAAGAATATTTTATTTCTCTTATGTAATAAAATAAATATGTATGAATTAAGGGTATATTAGAGTTGTATTATATATTGGTACTATAAAAGAGCTTTTACAAATTCTTTTTTTAGAATAAAATATATACTAGCACCGAAGAGAAACTTCAAGTAACTCCAACATTTGCATTCATGCATATATTTAATTTTCTGAATTGATTATATTGTTGTCAGAGTTGATGATTATGATAAACTTGACAAAAACTTGCTATTTACTGAAAATCAATTGTTTGATAGAGAAGATAAAATGAGAATTCAACTGTAATTTTGTATTTAAAAGCCTACAGATTTTTAGTTCAAGTTATTATAGAGAGAAATATGATTTCTGTTGTAGATAATAAATTTTTGGTTGTTTAAACTGTTTTTTTTTATTTTTACTCGTTTTCAAGTTTTCAATATCTGCCTTGATAATATTGTAAAATCCTTGAAATTAAAATATATAATTAATGTTATTACTCAGTATAATCTGGCATAGATACCATCAATGATTCTTATTTTTTTTAACAACAAAAATAAAGTGGATTTTTATTATCATTATGTATAATTATCGTTTTGTTAAGTAAAATGAAGTTATTTCTATTTCTAATGAAATTTCTTTTCTAAATAATATAATCTAAAACAGCTAATGTAAATAATTGTATGTAATTTTAAAGTTTATGATATCCTTTTCTTGTTGTTATTTTTTTTCTTAATACTATGCTTTTTTCTATTTATATTTTAAATTTTTTTTATATTTTTTGTTCGGAATTCGAACCTATATTTATATTATCTTGCTAAAGTTAAATTGATTTTACTTACTGTTTAAAATCATGATTATTGATACCATTAAATAGTTTACCATAAATTTAAAAAAATCCATTCTAGAACAACAGAGTGTTTATACATCTCATTTAATTATCTTTGGTAAATATATTGTTTCAATCATCTATAAGAATTCCATTCATTATGTAAATTCGACTATTAGTTTTTGTTAACTTTAATAACTAGACGCTATAAATATATTAAAAGAACAGCGTGAATAAATTAATTATAAAATGGTCAATACAGTGTTTATTTAATGAACCAGTAACATTAATTTGAAGAAGAATAATTATCAAAAGTGAGTTTGCTAAAATTTTTTTCTAAATATGTACCTTAAAATATCAAAAAGCTACTATCTCCGAATTTGTTGATCCATCTAGTTTTCATAATTGACCTTACAAAAAAATATTGTTGGAAAACTTTATATGTATTAGTAATTAATTTAAAGTTCCGAACTTCAGTAAATTATATTAAAGTACCTTTTTTAGGTCTTTACCAATTATTTAGAAAAGTTAGTTATTAATTAAACTAAAATTCAAAGGATTTCGTTTATCTTAAATATTTATGAGTTTGAAACGTTTCTTCCTACTTACCTATCTACTTCTCTCGCAAAAAAATAAATAGAAATTTATAGTACATCTTTTATTTAAAGAAACAATAATGATTAAAATATTATTTATTTATATAAATAGACTATATTAGTGAAAATCAGTTAAAAAATATAAATTTTGAATTGAACCGATGTTGTAAGCTTTATTGTTAATTTAGCCAGAATTACTCAAATTCTTTGAGATTTAGTCTTTATATTAATAAATAATACTTTTAAATGCTTCAAAAAATTTTTAAAATGCATCCTTTTTTTAATTTTTGCTTCAATCATGGTTTTTAACTATAAAATCTCGGTATAATTATTCATAAATTTGGTATCATCAACAATAAATCTTTTATCAAGCAGAAATGCATTTTTAAATAATTCTGTACTAATTTTGAATCTTAAATCGGGTGTGGTTAATATATGAATATTGAAGATTATACAATAATAAAAATTAGCTTTTGAAAGTAGATATTGATCGTTCAAACAAAATGAATTTCAATAACATAGATTTATGGAATTGTCAATAATAAAAATATGAAGAAATATTATAATTAACAATGTAGCGTTATTTGATAATTCAATGAAGAGTAAATGACTAAATTCTGCTAATAATTATTAAAATATTAAATATTCATTGATATTTTATTTAAAATTAAAAATAAACCCCAAGAAATTGTTTTATTAATTATAAAAACGGAATAGTACATTCTATAGAATCTTAAATAAAATAAATATTGAATATTGAAAGTATTTTGAATAAAAGATTCAGATATGTATAAATGAACTGTTTCAATAATAAAATATAAAGTATTTATGATTTCATAACATTGTGTATAGACAAATTTAAATTGATCTAAGATTATGGTAATAATATTTAGTTTAATTATTTCAAGTAGATTTTATTCTGCTCTAAATGGTGATGATAATTGAAGACTAAGTATTCATGATGGTGTTCTGACAAGATTAAGCAATAAACAAGCGCAAAAAACAAAAATTGCAATCATGGTGTTTCATTTTAAATAATTCTCACTGTATACAAGAAAGTTCCTACTAAATTTGTTGATAATGATGAATTAGAATTACTATGTAAAAATCTCAGAATAGAATTGCAATAATACAACTAAATATAAATTAAGAATATTACTAAAAAAATACAGCATTAGTTTTAAGTTATAATTATGATAAAAAATAATGCTTTGAACCAATCAAAACGTTAAAAAATAATTATAAAAACTTCTTATGTTTGTTTTATAAAATAATTACAAATATTGGATCATTTATAATATGAATTAATACATTTTGTTATATCTAATTTATGAAATACTCTAAATAAAATCAAGATAATATTTTTCTAACCAAAACAACTCTAATATTTAACAACTTAAAAACATTATTCTATATTTAAAAGTAGTAAAAAAAATATATGTCTTTATACCATTTTTTAAATAGATATAATAAATAACTAAATAATATTCAAATTTTAAACAATTTTTGTAATAATTTTAGTAAAATGTTGTTTAAAAAATAAATGTATATCATTCTTTATTTAGAATAGTTTTTCCAATAAAATATAAACTCATCCAGATTCTCATAATATTTAAAATTAAGCCTTTTATGTTAATTTTTCCTTTTTTGTCAGAAAAATTGGACCTTAAATCAGCTTGATATATGTTAGTATTCACTGATTAAAGGTTCTCCTACCCTATAATAGGTTTAGGATGATCAGTTTTTATATTGTTGTCAATATTTTTAAAAATCACTAAATTAATTTTTCTAAATTAACAATGTAATGATATATCAGTGTAATTTCCTTCCAAAATAAAAAAATTGTTAAAAATTTATAAAATTACTACTAAGATTTTCTCAAATTTGATTTATGTAATTCATATAATTTTTTCTTTCTTATATAAATATTATTCCTAGTCGTAAATATAAATTTTGTTAGTTTTTTGGTAATAAATAACTAGCAAGTTTCAATGAAAATGAAGTTTTAATAATTGAGTAACCAATCTAAAATTTATTAACTGTTTTTCAACATCTACTCAGATTCATGCAAATTTTTATATAAGTGGAGTATACCTTATATAATCTATAACTATGTCTTATACTAGTATCTCAAAAACCATGTTATTACATTATTCCACACACTATTACACCAAAACCTTCAAATAAAGTCAACACTCTAAATAACGAACATCCAGTGCTTTTTTTATTACCATGAAGATATTATACATTTTTAGTTTACCTCGAATAACGAACAGAATGTACTTTTAATAACGAACCTTTCCGAAAATTCTGTTGATATAAGTTTTTATTTTATTCCATCCCCAAAATGTCAAACCTCAACGAGAAAAAAAAGATTGAGACTTTCACTTGCAGAAAAAATAGCAATCATAGAGTTTAAATCTAAGAATTGATTGCTTTCTCAGTGAGATCTTGCAAAGGTGTGTGGTGTACCTTTAGGTACTTTGAACGGGATTTTAAAGAACAGAGTTAAGCTGTTAGAATATAATGCAAGAAATAACGCCAAAAATGTTGTGACTAGCTTAAGAACTAGTATTTTTGATTGCAAATTGTTTGAATGGTTTTTAATGAAAAGAAGAAAGTGGGTAACAATTCAAGATGTAGACCTGCAAAATAAAGCTTTAAAGATGGCTGAATCGTTTGGTCTAAATAAATGTTGTGCTTATAATGCCTATGATCGAACTTCAATACAAGGCATCAAATTAGCTCCAAGAAGATATCTGGTGAATCGGGCATGTTTAATGACAACAAAATAGAACAATTTAAGATAGTTTATTCAAATAAATTGAAGACTTTTAGGCCAGAAAATGTTTTCAACTGTGATGAGACGGGTTTTTTCTATAAAGATACGCCAACTAGAAGTCTATGCCACGCTGATGAGAATCAGATTAGCGAAAAGTTTAGTAAAGATCACCTAAAATTATTGTTCTGTGTCAGTATAAAGGGAGAAAAGATAAAGCCTTTGCTTATTGGAAAATCAAAGAGCCTGAGAGGTTTTAAGAATCTGCATTTTAAAAGAATACTCATTTTTTTATGAATTTTTCTAATAGACTTGGATGAAAACCGATATTTTTTGCAAATGCTGCATGATTTGAACGAAAAAATGAAATCGGAAGATAGGAAAATAATTTTGACGTTGGATAATGCCTCCTTTCACCCCAAAGGCGTCGAAAATAGCAAAATTGAATAAATTTACTTCCCGCTCAATGTAACTTTTCATATACAGCTACTGACAAAGGAATAATTAAGTCCTGCAAGTCAATTTATAAAAGAAAGCACAACATCAAACATAATCTTGAAAATGACCTAGAATCAAAAGAAAAATATTATGATATCGTAAAGAAATTAAGATTGATCGATGCAATTCTTTTGTCTTTAGATTCTTGGAATGAAGTTACAAAGGAAATTATAATTAATTGCTAGAATAAAGCAATGAAGAACTCTATGTTGGATATTTCGAAATTAAACGCCATGCCGACCTTTGAGCAGTATTCTAACGATTTTATCGACTATCATCCAGAATTTTTTTATCTAAAGACAAGTTATTTGCTGAACTGGATGATAAAAATAAAGGTTAGGATGTTTCTTAAGTTGTTGATCTTGAAGACGGAAATGATAAAGACGAGTCATCTATTAACATCCATAAACTTACAAAGCAGGAATTCTGGGATGGGCTGAAAGATATTGAACTCTATCTCGCAGAAACCCAGCTTGAATTAGTAAGCAGTTTTTACATTTTAAAAACTGGAGTTAAGAATAGTGGAATCAAAAAATTTAATAAAATTCTCGACTATTTAAAAAAAAAGAATAAAAAATTGATTTTAAAGAATATTTGGTTGTTTTGATCCGATTTGGCGTTTTTTTTCACATTTAATATTTAATTGTTGTTTTGTCCATTTATAATTTAACTATATATTAGTGATCGTTATTTTTAACGAACACTTTGGAAAAAAGTCACCGTGGGCGTTTGTTATTTAGAGGGCAGACTGTATTATTTTAAGAATTATTTTAATTAAAGATTGACTTGTACAATCTTTCAGTAACTCTGATCTTTTTATAAGTCCTTATATTTGTAATCTAAACTTACAGTTGGACATTACTGAACGATATTTCTGTAATGGCAAATTTATCGTTCAATTAACTCATGAAAATGTGTAACTAATATTTTTGGGTTTAATATTGATTTTTTTTGTAATAAAAAAGAATACAAATCATCAGATCTGAAATACCTAGAAACAATTTATTGTTAAACTGTCAATTCTATTGCATTTTCAATAAAAATATATAGTTCTTTAGAATGCGTACATTTACTTTTCTTGATTTTTAAATGATTTTTTTCCAATAGATCCTTCTTTTTAAATATTTGATTCAACAATTGGAGTTAATTACTGAAGTTTGTAAATTCTAACATTTATAATATTAATGACTCATAAACATGTTTCTTGTACAAAAATTACTAAAGAAATTTATATGATTTTATTCAAGACAAAATCTTGAGAAGTAATGCACTTTATTAATTAATGTTAATTTCAAATAAATAATTTTTTTTTACAATCTTAGAGATTTATCCCCAATAATATCTACAATTATTCATTTGTTTTTCATTTTTTAGTTTATATAATTTCTTTTATATGAATAAAAATAAATTTAAAATATTTTAATATTTTTCTTCTTCATCTGTGTAATTATTATCGCTATACTTTGAAGAAGAAAATTATAAAACAATTCCAAAATTAACAGTATATGCTGCAAGTTTAAAAAAAGATGTTTTGAATTCTCTTATAATAGTTTCGATACATACTTTAACATAAGAAAATGGACTATTATACTAAAAAAAAGAATATTTCAATTACTATTCAAACATAAAACCCATCATATATATATATAATTGTTTTCTACAGATTAATTGAGGATAATGTTGTATATAGTTTAAATTTATTTATTTTATTATTGATAATATCGGACAAAATTACACTTAGTCAAAAATTAAATTTAACAATTTACAGGGTTTTTACATCAAGATCGCTTCTCTCTATTTCAAATTCGCAAAAAAAATAAATTAAAAAATTTATTCAAGTAACAATCCATCGTATGCTCTTCTAATTTCTTTTTTCATTAGTCTGTAACTACCACCATAATCTTTAGATGTTAAGTTTTTAAATCTATATTCGATTGCATTAAATAATTCAATTTCATTAAAAAAAAATTTGCCCTGAACATTGAATATGTCTATTTAGTAAATGTGGTTTCGATTGGATTTAGAGAGGGTGAGTTACGATGGTAAATAGAGTATTTTGTGATCGTATTTCTCAAATAAATTGTTGATAGATTGACACTTATGAAATGCAACATTTTCCATTACAAATAAACATTTCTTTACGTTTTTTCTAATAAGTATTAAAAAAATTTCCATTGAGATAGGTAATAAATTTCTTTTTAAAAAGATGAGCTACTTATTTTTTATAAAGCATTTTGTTTCGCTTCAATGCACGACAAACAGATAAATTCATTGTGTCTAAGAGCTGGAACAGTAATAATTGGTGTAATTATAACAGGTGCTTTTCCAAATTTCGTTATAATACTTACTGAAAGCCTACTTCAAAAAAAATAATTTTTTCGATTGGATAATTTTCTTCAATTTTAATATAATTTTTAGCATAAAGAACTCTTTTGGCGATTTAAATTTCGTTATTCCTGCTTTCAGGAACATTTCTAATGAATATTACATGTTTTTAAGTATTTAAAAATCCTTATTTCAAAAACATTAATATTTAATTTGCTCGAAATAAATTGAAATTTTTGTAGACAGACTGCAATCATAAGAGAGAAAACTATTTTTTTGCTCATTATTTATTGCTTTATTTTTGGATTACTGAAACCACCTCTGGTATTTTTATCACAATTAACATTATGCAAGTATCTTTTGTAAATATTACTTAATTTTGTTTTCGAAAGATTGTCATAATTAAAAACGAATGATAATAATGATCCACTTTCCAATTCAGTTACAAATTTTTGTTTATCTTCTACAGTTATTTTATTGTAAGATCACCTTTTTCAACTGTTTTCGCTTGTGACTGCATTTTCCTAAATCTTTTCATTTGAAATGTAATGTACCAATTTGATATAAAAAACCCTATAAACCTTTTTGATTTGTTATAAAAAATTCTGTACCTATTAAAATTCAAAACTTTCATAAAATTTATTTTAGTAAAACTAATTTTACGAACTTGAATCATTTAAATTAGGTCAAATTTAATTTTTGACACTTAAAATATTCTAGCTAAATAAAATAAAGAAAAATATCTATTCACCATTTGAAACCAGATATATTTTATCTTTATCTATAATTGACCACATTGTTTGACAATTATGGGAAATTTAGGTACATCATTTTGTCCGACTGGAAAATTCTAAAAATAATTAAAATAATTACTTCAATTTTTCGTAATATCTCCAAATCCTCTTTTAAGACTCTTCCAAAAACCACATGTTTTTTATCTAGAAAATCAGAAGGTTCAGTAATTATAAAAAACTGACATCCATTAGTATTAGGACCACAGTTAGCCTTTAGAATTAATTAATATTAACCATAGATAATAAACCAGTTTCAGAGTGAGAAATGTCAAAATTTTCATCATCAAATTCTTTTTCGTCATAAATACTGAATGTCCCGGTTCCATCATTCTAATTTTTTGTAAATTCTGTACATTTATAAAGTCTCCACCTTGTATCATAAAGCCTTTTATAATTCTATGGAAAATACTAAATTTGTAACCCATTGCAATTTCATTCTTTCTGAAATATGTTATATACAGTACCTATATTCACCTGTACAAAGTTGCCTAAAGTTTTCAGCCGTTTTAGGAACTTTGTCGACAAAAAGTTCCATTCTCATCCTTCCTAATTCCTTTCTTTAATTAGCTTATTTTACTTGAGACCCTACATAAATATCCATGAAAACGACAACATTTTGTTTAGATAGTAATATAGACTCCATTTACCGTTCTTTTAAATTCGACAATCTTTTGAATTCGGGTTTATTCGTTAATTAATGGAAGCTTATTTTATCTCTTTTATAAGCTTTATTTCAAAATATTCAAGAAACAAGACTTTGCGGATCTTGGTAATTGGAATCCCATCATTTGTTCTTTATTAATTATATTTTCGTTTGAATATATAATTTTTTTTATCAATTAACTAACTTAAGGGAATGTCAAAGATTATAATTTATTTTTGCTATACTAATGAATCAATTTATCCGATATCAACAATTAAAAAAAAGAATTGTTACATAAATATTGAAGGAATCTATTTGTGACTACTTTTTTGCTACTAATTAAAGAAAAATTAACTAAAATCATAAAAATAATTTGATTAAGTTAACCATTTCCAACCAGGAGTCAATTATTCGCTTGTGTGATTATAAATAAAAAAAATAAACCCTTTAACATATGCCAACTGAATATAATAACTTTTTGGTAACTTTGTTATCATCTGACAACAGCGCTATAAGGGATTCCTTCATTCAAAAGGTGCTTTTTTTAAAACACTCTACGTGGTTTGTTTTGTTCTTCTGCACTATCATTATATGTTTGTAATAAAATACAGTACCCTCAAGTGTTTAAATATATGAATAATAATTGTCAAAAATATAAAAAAACCAGGAGCATACGATCTGTCAGAGTTTTTTACAATTCCAAAGTGTCATTCAAAAACCTTATTGAATTAATTTACCGGTTTTTGAAAAAGGATCGAATTTATGAGACTAGAAAGAAATTCAGTGTATCGAAAAACACTTGTATAAAATTTTATGCGTCATTAAGAAAGTGTTATGAAAAATATTTGGAGCTTGTCTTTCCCCCTAGACAAACCTTGTCTTTTTTTCACTCCCAAATAAACAATTTAAAAATCAAAAATAAAAATATTTAATTTTAATTTAATGCAGTAAAAGTTTCCAAATATTTTGAAATACTATATATTTCTACATGCATTCGTCGAGGTAAAGATCGAGATTTATACTTACAGTCCATTTTTTTTATAATTACATTTTTAATTTTTGACACAAAAAACTCCATTGACTGGGTATTTACACCGCTATTAGGGTCAACAAAATATGATTTGTGATTTACTGTTGGTGATAACAGCTACAATTTTTTGACGCATTATACGCCCGCAAATGATCAGAATAAATGATCGTGCATGGCAGTTATTCGTCTATTTTAAAAAAAAAATTAATTTATATGCAAAAGAATAAGTAGTAAGTTAAAGCGTTTAGTTCTTTCGGTTTTATATTCCCAGAGAAACTGAATTAAATATTTAGAATCCTGACTTTGAAATAAAATCCAGTTCATTATAAATTCTTAATATTCTAAAAACCTTCAGAATACATAATAACTTAACAAATCCCAAGTATCTTATTATTTCTATTTAAGTTTTGAATATTCATAATATTTAATGTTGAAGAAAATTCACATCTGATTTATCATTTTTCCTCATATGTATCAAATAAATCATGCCGGTTAAAATATTTATAAAAATTGTAAATGTAATATTTTATCAGTAAATAATTTATTTTAGATTTTTGAATCAAGTAAAATAAATAATTCATAATGAAGATTTATATATTACAGTTTTAAAATATTTTTGTTAATATTAAAATTTATAAAAATAAATTGATAATTAATCAATAACTGATAATATTTTTATAAAAATAACATTAAAATAATTTATATGAATCTTAGTATGAAAAAGAATATAAAATTATATTTATAAATTAAAATATAATTATTGATTAAATAAAAATTTAAATATAAAAAAAATCATTAGTCATAAATAAATTATTATATTTTAGTTATAATTTTTTATATTGCACCCAACATCTTATATATAAACTCTATTACTGCATTTCTAACATAAAAACCCGATAATTGAAGATATTGACGAAGCAAGAAAATCAATAAGGAGGATTTTACTCTATTTATTTTATTTACAGTTACAGTAATAAAATGTTAAAACCTAGGAATGTTTAATGTTATCTATTAACATCCCTAGTATTGGCTACCAAATTGCTAGCTAAGATTTTTGTATGTTTTATTTTAAAATAAAATAATTGTGATTATTTCAGCATCATCATCAAAAATTCATGTATTTTTTAGACGTATAGATAAGGTTTTCTTGCACCTAAACATGCAATTAATATTTTTCTTACTAATTATTAATCATTTCTAGATTATTAATCCCTTTCTCTTATGTATTTATCTTGCCAACTCACCATTTTATAAGTTACATATTAACCAATAGGAAGTTACAAGAATGCAACAAAGTCATTTTATTCTCGATAAATGCTATCAAACACACTAATAAAATAAAAAACTTGGAATTCCAAAAACTTTTCTTCTATTTTCAGTTTTTTATTGAGTAACATTTTAAGTGTTAAATATCGATATTATCATTAACTGCTTTGTTAATATACGTAATAGATAGATTTTTAAATCTTGCATTACTCATAGATGATTTTAAATAATTCCTAATTTCTATTAGGAGCTGAAGAAATATGGACAGCTAGCAGTTGTATTAGGTATTTTGAAATAAAATTTTAAGACAAGATTTATTTTACCATTTAAAAATCAAGCCTCATCTCTTACCACCAATAACTATTTTAACTGATAAAGTTTTAAGAAAAATAGACCTTTTTCTTTACTAATGTTGACTAAAACTTTAAATTCAAACAGAACTTTCACGAGTAAATTTAATGCTTGTAATTATGATTGACTTCAACAGCTGTTCATCATAAGTTATTATCATAACATGATGCCTAAAGAAAATAATTCTCTAGTTTTTGATACTTAAGGTGGCTTCCTGACAAAATCTTTTCATCAAGTTATCTAATTGAAACCAATGAAACTGTACTAAGTTTATCTAAATTAGTCATGAACTTGCAAAATAATTTTAACAAAATCAGCTTGTGATTTAAAACTGTTTCTCATTTTCAGGTTGGTAAATCTCATAATATAAAAATGTTTAGATCTTTTCGATTTTTTTCAGAAATTCTCATAAACTGCATCTTAATATTTTTAAAATTACCATTTATTCCACTTGAGCTAAAATAGATAGTATTCTTTATATTGCAAGGCTAAAAACTCTGGATTTTTCTATTTATATCTTTTAAATTAAAATAATTTATGATTAAGTTGTAAGTAAATGTAGGAAATTTGGTTTTTTTTTCAAAGAACCCAAGATTTGGAAATAAAGTAATTCTTGTAACTTATCCAGAATTTCTAAGACAGCTTAATATAAACTTGTATTTAAAAACAACTACTTCGTAAATGTTATTTTAACTAACATGTTAAACAAATAGAGTTTTTTTTAAGCGGTATGTGGTCTGATAACTGAAAAGTTTTGAATTTAGTAATAAATATTAATGATTTATATACACGTAATCCAAGTCCTTATTTAATTCATTAACTTATTGATACCAAAAATATTTTTTGACTTGTATCTTGTTTTACAAGGTTGAGTGAAAGAATAGAACATAAAAAAAGCAAATAATGGTTCGCTATCCTTTATCTTATAATGTAAAGGTGTCAGTTTACATGCAATATTGTTATTCATATCTTAATATTGTCTTCTAAAATTATTAAAGTAAGGTTAACGATCAAATAAACTAGAAATAAAGGTTAAAAGTAATGTAGCTTCAGTTGCTTCGATCTTGTAAAAGCCTATGAATTATTTATGGACTCATATATCATAATTAAAAAATAAATATAATTTTAGCAGCTCTAATTCCTATCTTAACTCATTCATATTTTCATTCAATAACAAAGAAAAGTAATTTGCCATTCATACTTTTTTTTATGATAAACTTAAGAAAAAAAATTGTCAGATCAGTTAAGATTTCAATTTTTGAATACAGGGCTAAATGGTCGCTGAAAGTATATATTATGAAATTTGAAGCAAGGATACGAAAGAAACTTTATTTTTATAGTGAATATCTAATACATCCACAATATAAAACATCTTATATACTACCCAAATAAAAATTACTTTCAAAACAAAAACTTTATTTTTATATTTAATATCCAATGTATCCTTAATATCCACAATATACAACATCTTGTATACTAACCGAATGAAATTTACTCTCGAAACAAAAACTTGATTTTTATAGTTAATATGCATTTTATCCAATATATCCACAATATACAACATCTTGTATACTACCCAACTGAAAATTACTCTCAAAAGAAAAACTTTATTTTTATAGTTAATATACAATATATCCACAATTTACAACATCTTTTATACTACCTAAATGAAAATTACTCTCAAAACAAAAACTTTATTTTTATAGTTAATATACAATGTATCCACAATTTACAACATCTTTTATACTACCTAAATGAAAATTACTCTCAAAACAAAAACTTTATTTTTATAGTGAATATCCAACATATCCAAAATATCCACAATATACAACATCTTATATACTACCAAATGAAAATTACTCTCAAAACAAAAACTTTATTTTTATAGTTAATATACAATATCCAAAATCTTATATACTACCCATATGAACATTACTCTCCATTTAAAAACTTCATTTTTATAGTTAATATACAACATCTTATATACTACCCAAATGAAAATTCCTCTCAAAACAAAAACTTTATTTTTATAGTTAATATCAAATTATAAATATCCATAATAACATAATTTTTCAACCTTAAACCCCTCGCAAGTGGCGATTTTGATCTTTCGCAGTGAATATGCTTTACAAGTTCCAGGTACAGGTGCTAGGTCATTTAATGACAAACTATTTAAGTATTGGAACCAGTATAGGATGGACGAACGAACAGCTATTAATTATGCAGGATTCCGATAAACGATTATATAGAGAAAAATTTGGACTAAGTTATATTTAGAGTTTAATTTTCCTTTGGGTTATGTGTAATGCTTTGTGGTGTTATGCGTTGTAATGTAACAATTTTCCTAACTTAGTAGTGTTTTATAATTGTATTATTTGGAGAGTAAAGTTCATTACGGCGTATAAAAGGTATTGTATGTTGTGGATATATTGTTTATGTACAATAAAACATTAAATTTCTTTCAAAAACCTATGTTAAATTTCTTAAAAATCTTTTTTGGTGACCATTTTGATCATAAACGCATTTTTACGTCATGTGATTACCAAAAGTGCCTTAAGTAAACCAACCATGTAGAAAAATCACTAGATTCTGAACTGTATGATATTAGCATCTGTACTAAATTAGAGTTCTTATCTGTGTGTTTATAAACCAATACTTATTGCTATTTTTCGGAAATATATTGACATTAATTTGATGACAAAAGATCCCATAGCTAATACTTACTCTTGATGTAACATTCAGACATAAAAAATTTACCAAATTTGAAATTTAATGTTCTTTTAAAGTACTTCTTGGTAACATAATGTCTTTTTACATGTAATAAATCCTATTAAGCATGTTACCAAACACACTATCGGGTAGTGGTAAATGCTGGATCTGCTTTAATAGAAAATTTTATTATTTTCTTTCAGAAATGTTCTTACAACAAAAAAAACAATAATTTGAATAAGATTTTCATAGTATTACCATCAATTAAAGTCATTCTTTTCATTTAAGTAATTGTTTTCATTCGTCAATACTGTTACTACTTAGGTAAATATCGATATACATGTTGACAGTAACCATATTTTCGTTTTTACATAAAGCCAAGAGATTAAACAAAAAATTATTAATTGTTTATGGTGAATGAAAATTAATAAAGTTTTGAAAAGAATAAAAATGAGTAAAGAACCTAAATACTTTATGTTTATTACTATCTAAGAAATTAGAAATTTAACTTGTTTCTAATAAAGACATGATGTTTTACAATTAAAACTTCAAAAATACAACAAAAATAAAATAAATAGACTGGTCTGATTGTTTTTTTATTAACATTATTGAGTTTTTAACTTGCAATAAAAAATAAAAAGCAAAGACTAAGTTTACATGCTCTTGCAAATGATAAAGTTTTGTATAAAAATTCTACATTTTCAGACAAAATAATAATTTATGAGTTAATTTTTGGTGGTGCATATAATACTATAAAATTATTCATACACATATTGCTGACACACCTGCAGTTTTCGTCTAAATGTACTGACACATGTTTCTATGCCAATATTGACATTCACACATTTCATAAACGATATTTATCAAAATTATATTTTAAATATGAAAAAATCTAATTCTAAGATGAATTTTTAAATATCTATAACTTAAACTTTTAATTTGGTAACAACTAGATTTTAATCTAATAGAATCTAATTTAATTGATAAAACGTCTTTATATATAATAATATTCTTTATCATACACAAGTTTAAGTGCAATATACAAATAAATGAAATTAAATAATACTCAGATCTATAATATGAATTGATAATATTTAAAAATCCAGTAAACAATAAATAAATTAACTAAAAATTAGCTAATTAAAATAATTTGTGAATATCCAATAGCTAAATTTTAGCATTGATGCATAAAAGTATGATTTAGAAATACTATCAAAATTCAATTTGTTTAGAGTTAAATAAATTAAGGAAAAATTTAATATTTGTACCTACAGTGAATGTTGGAATTTGATTACTTAATTTCCTATCATTTTTTGTATAACAACATAATTTCTCATATGATAGCACTTATTAATGATGGATTTGACCAAAATTTGATTATAGTTTTGTAAATAACCTGGTTATGAATCACTTTTTTAAAAGAAAAAAACTATATAATTTACTATTTGTACCTTATAAGATTTCATAAATTAATAAATACTCATTTAAAGATATACATATTTGAATTATATGATTTATATCAATTTATTCCCTCCATTAAGTACTTTTAATTTGGAAGATACTCATGATATTATGAAAAATTCGAGATTTAAATTTTTAAGAAATTTGTTTATCTTTGAAACGCTATTTATCATTAGTATATATTTATAAGAAACATAAACGTTATTTATTGCTGTCTATAAAGAATTACATTCCTAGTAATTATTATTTTATTTCTAAGGAAAATAGATAATTAAAATAGTTTTTCCTTTAGCTATAGTATCTACATCTAAATATTTTTCTCCATCTTTTCTAACTTTTTGTTTATTTTAATGTTATAAAATAATGGTAATTTATCTATTTTAATATTTTATAATGGTTTAAAGTTAAATTAAATATCAGCAAAATCTATGGAGCTTTTACAAGATTTTATTATTTAATGATTCAATGACAAAAAAGGTTATTCCAGTAAATAATAAGTAAAAATAATTTTTTTTAAATAAAAATTCTCTGTAATTATTTAATTTACTAGAACTATTGCTTTACAATCGTATTTTCACTTTGAATGTTTAAAATAGATTCCCTTAAGAAATTAATGAACTCTTTTAAATAAAATTCACATAATAGATGCACACAATTTTTACCAGATTTGTTCATGTATTTTATTTTTCCGCTTATTGCTTTAATTCACAACCTCCAATCTAAATATGAAACTTCATTAAATCTGGATATATTTATCTTCAGTTATAGTTTTTTTAATTTAAATACAGAAATATGTAGATATCATATTTTTTATAAAAAGTCTTTCTCTTCAAATATTTGTCCAATAGATGCAATTTTGGCTTAAATATCAAAAATTGGACTTATTTTAAAAAGAATTGGTTTTGATTAGAAATGCGTTAATGAAATTTCAATATTATTTCAACTTTGAATTTTTTAAAGCGAATATTTCTCAACGTGAAGTTACAATCTTATTAATCATTTGTATTTGAAAATGTCTTTGATAAAAAAACCAATAAATCTTTAATATTTTTTGCATAATGTTTTAAGGACATATTATTACCTAAACTTAAAAACTAATTTGCTAAAATATTAAAAATTTTTGATATAAGTCTTATAGAGAAAGATTTTATAGTATTCTTATTTTAATTCTAATAAGTAGCAATTTTTCATGCAAATATATGACCTTGATTTTGATGTTTATTTAAATATTTTAAAATTGAAAACATATGTAATTGATTGACGTAGTCGGACTTTTTATAATAAATTAATATGCCGTGGAAAGAATTTTATTTATTCAATTTGAGTTCATTATAAACTCAATACTGAGTTTAATGTTGAAATTTTGATCGATCATTTATTATCCAAAATCAATATATAAAATGAAATATTTATATACACAGATAAAAAAGTATTTAGGTATTTTTATTGCCTAAAATTTCCAATCTAAGTCAAAATGTCCAAAAATTAATCATAAAATCGAAAATGTACTATGTAGATGTACTTTTACTAATAATTTCTTTTAATTTACCAAAAAACACATGAATTATTTAAATAAAAGAAAATGAAATGAAAATGAAAATATTTCATTCATAAATAATATCAAAATTTATTAAAGATGATTAATTTTTAGATTTTTTACTCACTTTAAATTTCTTTCTAATGATCTAAATAGATTATGAACTACAACTATAATAATTCTATTAAATTTATTTTTGTAAATTCAATGTTCAATAATTAGATATTTAGATAAAATAGAAATATTTTTTATTATAAAACCTATTTGTAAAAAAATATAAAAAATGAAGTAAATTTGGTGCTTACTAAAGGAACTTATATTTTTATAAATAAATTAAAAAAATCTAAATATAAACTTCATTATAGCTAAAAGATTTGAATTAAGTAAGTAACATCCATTAACATTAAATATGAATTTAAAAATATTTTTTTTAATAATAATAGATATAAAATAATTATTGATTTTATATTTGACTAGATAATTAAATAAAAAAATTATGTTTGTAAATAACATGTTAAAAATATTTTGAAAATAATACAAAAATTTATTATTTAATTATTTAATACGATAATTTAATTATAGAAGAATAACTTACAGAAAAGTATTATTGTTTATTAAATTATTTTAAAAATAATTTAATTAACATATGAATTTCAGAAACATATTTTTATTTTTAATTTTTAATGATAATATAATTAATAAAAAAATTACTGAAGTATTATTTATTTTTTTAAATAATAAATTAATTAATGATTTAATTAATATACTCAAAAATTACTAGGAAAACTTTATTTTTTATTATAATTTTTACAAAAAATCAATTTATAAAAAAATTACTGAAGTATTATTTATTTTTTTTTAAATAATAAATTAATTAATGATTTAATTAATATACTCAAAAATTACTAGGAAAATTTTATTTTTTATTTATAATTTTTAAAAAAATCAATTAATTATTATCTGAATTATAGGATTGAGTTAATTTTTATTTTATTAATTAAAAATAATAGATAAAATTATTTTTAAATTAACATATTGGTAACTGCCGGTTTTTGGCGGTTTTAAACTTACTGGGCAGTTTGGAAATAAAAATAAAAAAGCACATGGTGAAACAGAAAAGGAATAAAATAACAGCAGAAGAGAATTTAATGACTTAAGAAGTTATAAAAAAACATCATAATCAATGAAGATTTTCTCGTAATCAATTTTTAAGCAATAAATTTCAAAATGAACGGTTTGGAAAGTTACGGCTTGTTAAAAATTAAAGAAATTCTAACGTGTTCGTAAAATGCCAACACAATGTTTCTTGTGTGTAGAATTTCTTTTCCAGATGGATATTATTGGGCATGTAAACGACCGTGCAGACATTCAGTAACGATTCGTTCCGTGAGTTTTTTTGTAAATAGCCATCTTATTTTTAAAGTAATATTATAATAATACATGCCAAGAATTTCATTTGTGGATATGGTTTATGAGTATTCACCGTAATACTGCTGGTGAATGGGCCGATTTAGAAAGTGATGTAATAGGTGAATATTTTGCCGATAATAGTGAGAGAATAGGAGGTTAATTTGAAGATGGGTCGTGTAAAATCGTTGAAATAGATGAAAGTTTATTCTTTAAAAGGAAATATAACCAGGGAGAATCAGAAATGGTCAATATTTTATTGGAGGGTTGGAGAGAGGATGCAGAAAGTTTTCCTGATTCCCGTGGTAAACAGAAATGTGGACACGATAGTACGAGTTATACAAGATAGTGTTCAACCAGGAACTGAGATTATTACTGATATTTGGCGAGCATTTCAAATAGCGATATCAAGAATAGGTGATATGGAACATAAAAGTTAATTATTTTCTAAACTTTGTGGACCCGAATAATAGAAAAATACATATACAAAATTTTGAGGGATTACGGTCGCTTTTGAAGAATTTTATGGGAATAAATAGGCGTGCAAACAAGAAGAACATTCTGAATATCTAATACAATTTTTTTGGGAATATAAGAAAGAAAAAAGTAAGTGATTTAGCAAACATCTTGATTTATTAAAAATAATTTATTGATTTTTTTTAATTTTTTTTCAAAACCGACAAGTAAGTTTTAAACCGCCGAAAAACTGGCAGTAACCAACATATTTATTAGAAAAGATTATGATATTTTCTTAGATTTAATAAAAAATATTAACATAATATAATCATAAATTAGAAAAAAGACTTATTCTTTTTCTTATTAATAAAAATAATTTAAAAATTATTAAATTAATATGTTTTGATTATTTAAAAAAGAAATGCTTTTTCTTATATAATTAAAAATAATAAAAAAATTTATTCCATTAATATACTTCTAATTACTAAAAAGAAATTTATTCATATATTTAATATAAAATAAAAACTTAATTAATATAATCATTAATTAAAAAAAATATAAATTCTGCCTTTTATTTATTAAAAATATTATTTTATTAATATACTTCTAATTACTAAAAAGAAGTGGTCTTTCTTATATTTAATAAAAAATAATAACTTAATTAATATAATCATTAAGTATAAAAAAGATTTATTATTGCTCTAATTAATTAAATATAATAAAAATATTATTATATTAATATAGTTCTATTTACTAAAAAGGAATGTTGTTTCTTATATTAAATAAAAAATAATAATTTAATTACAATCATCATTAAGTATAAAAAAGATTTATTATTGCTCTAATTAATAAAATATAATAAAAGTATTATTATATTAATATAGTTCTATTTACTAAAAAGGAATGTTGTTTCTTATATTAAATAAAAAATAATAACTTAATTACAATCATCATTAAATATAAAAAAGATTTATTCTTGCTCTAATTAATTAAATATAATAAAAATATTAATATATTAATATAATTATATTTACTAAAAAGGAATGTTGTTTCTTATATTAAATATAAAAATAATAACTTAATTAATTAATATAATCATTAATTAGAAAAAAATATTTATTCCTGCTCTAATTTATCCCTGCTCCAATTTATCCCTGCTTCAATTTATTCCTGCTCCAATTTATTCGTGCTCTAATTTATTAAATATAATAAAAAAATTAATTTAATTAATTCAGTTCCAATTACTAAAAAGGAAGTGTTCTTTCTTATATTATAATTAAAAATAATAAAAAAAAATTATTTATTTAATTTAAAAATTAAAAATAATTTAATTTACATACTAATAAATGACTAAATATAATTATTTTATGTATATTTATTAAAAATAATTATTTAATTGATATTTAAATTATATAAAACAATCGATGTTTTTAAGATTTTACAAATTAATAGATAAAATAATTATTTAATAACTTAAAATTATTAAAAAGAAATATTTTTTCTTATATTAATTAAAAATAATAATTTAATTATTTTAATGATAAATTACATAAACTAATCAATTTTTATTATCATCTTTAGAATAAGGGAAAAAATAATTATTTAATTACCTTAGACATGAATTTAAGCAGCGGTCGGGGAACCAGGGTAAGATACCCCGAATGGAGAAAAAATGTTTTTTCGTCGAATAATAAGCAGCGGTCGGGGAACCGGGGTAAATTACACCAAATGGAGGAAAAATGTTTTTTCGTCGGTTAATAAGCAAAATTTTCTATTTTGCTATTTCATAAACGTGTTAGTATTTTTACAAACTTAATCAATTCAGGTGTGTGTGTGTGTGTGAGAAGTGAGAGACGCGCGTTGTGCATGTGCGTGATAGTATATCGTTGTTTCTTGCATCGGCCACTAGAGGCGCTGTGTAAGTTGTAATTCACTCAGGGCTTCCTACACGTCGTTTGACAGTGCTTAAATCACTGACGAGAAAGACCGTTTCATAACCGATTTCAATGGCCAAGGTAAGCCGAAAATTGAAAATTAAGTTTAATAATTAAAGGTTATTTTTAATTATTAAACTTAAATGTGTTTTTAATCACTGTTTCTATCACCCTTCAGATGACAGCAAAAAGGACAAGAACATACCAGGAAGAGTTCCTTAATTATGGTTTTACATAAATAGAAGACAAAGGTACAATGAAACCATAGTGTGTTGTATGTTTGAAAATACTGACTTCAGAATCTTTCAAAAAAGGTCAATTGAAGAAACATTTGGATAATTTGCATTCAAATCTTTCTTCTAAACCGTGAGAATACTTTGTAAATTTAGAAATATCTGTTAAAAGACAAAGATTGGACAGCACTTTGTTATGTACCTTTGATCAAAGTTCAGCATCGCATTCTAGCTTTGAAGTAGTTTGGTTGATTGCCCAAAAAAAGAAACCATCTACTATTGGTGATGATTTGGTAAAACTAGCAGCTGTGAAAATTGCAGAGATCATGTGGGTAAGAAAGAGTCGAAGAAATTGAATATAGTCCCCTTGTCTGCAAGAATTGTAAAAGAACGAATTATCATGTTAGCAGAAAATGTAAAGGAACAGGTTATTTACTCAATAAAAAAGGCTAAATATTTTGCAATTACCCTTGATTTGACAACAAATGTTAGTAGAAATTCACAGCTGATGGTGTATATTCGCTGCAAAGGTGCACATCTAATTAAAGAAGAATTGTTGTTTTGTTCTCCTCTAGAGTTGAGATCTAATGGAATTGATATAAATATAATAAGGTAAATGAATACTTGAATGCTCAAAGTATTAATTTAAAGTAGGAAAACTGTATTGCTGTGTGTGTTGATAAAGCTTCCGCTATGTTGGATTGTATTAATGGTTTTTCAGCTTTCGTAAAAAAAATCCAGATATTAAAATTACTCACTGAATGAATCATCGCCAAACACTTTTTGTAAAACATTTGGAACCTACACTGGAAGCCTTCATGCATGATGTCATC
>CAKKLC010005688.1:26949-42401 GCA_918559645.1 Ceratonova shasta | reverse complement strand
CAAAAAAAAAAACTTTAAGTAAAAAAAAAACGAAAAAATAAAAAATAAAAAATTTTTATTCTTTTTTCTGCACCAAATATTTTTTATTTTTTTTCCGATTTATTTCTTTTCGATACCATTTTATCAATTAATTTATAAATTTAAAAAGAGAAACTCTAAATCCCTAACACAAAAAAACTTTTCTATCATATTTAAGTAGGGTTATTGATTCTTCCCTACCAATAATATAATCTTTTGTGGTTCTGATTCAATATCAGCACCGTTTTAAGATCCCGGCATCACAATATAACCTTAATTCTCGCAAATAAACTCATAATTTTCACTTTCATTCTAAACGATTCCTTCATTCAGTGGTGATTGATGAATTTTTATATAATCTTTTTTACTCTCAAACGGATTTTATAAGTTATTTTAAACTTTTTTGAAACAGTTTATGATTGTAATAGTTGTTACTTCATTCCACTATCAAAATATAATAGGAATGCTATCAGAAGAATTAAATTTCTACAGAACCTCCTTTATATGATTATTTTCATTTTAAAAAACCATTTTTTGAAGAAAATATTTTTTTAAAGTTACTTTTAAAAGAATTAATAACACCATCATCAAGAGGTTGAATTTAAGAGGTAGTGTATTTTGGCCCAAAAATAAGTTCAATACAGCTAAAAGATTTGCCACCAAAAAAATATGAAAGAGTTCATTATCAATTATCATATCAATTTTCCTATTTTCACTTAAGAAGTTTAAAATTTAACGATATTAACAATTCTTCGAAAATAGTTCTGGCACTCCATGATTTCGAAGAATTTTGATAAATTACTGAATTTGTTTTGGGATTAACATTGTTAAAACAACGTGGTTTTTTTTGCCTTCCCTATTATGAGATGAACTAATTTTTCACCCGTTGACCTTGCAGCAAACAATAAAGTGATCCTTTCTTTAGAAAACTTGCCTGATATTTTATCTTTTAGAGACATTATTAATGTTATTTTTTTAGAACATTTAAAAAAAGAGCCGTCTCATCTTCGTTAAAAATGTCTTTTGAATCATAATTTGAGAGTTTTTTTACTGTATTACTACCAATTTTTATAAATTGAATTAAAATTAACGAGTTGTTCTTCTCCTGGTAAAAATCTATCATTTATTTTAAATCTTTTTTTGTAAGGGTTAACCCTGTATTTGAAAATTTAAAAACCAAATTGAACTTTATGCAAAAATTCAATGCTGCTCTCGTCAAAATTTCATTAGTTATTAGTTTGTTCCATTGTCTTTGTGAGACAAACTATTCATATAATTGTGGTTCAAAATAGTCCGTTTTTCTTTTTGTTGTGTATTTTTTCTTTCAGTAAAGGCTTTTTTTGGCATAATTTTAAAAGCTTTTTTAATTCTTTGTTTTTGTTTTAAAATTTCGTTTATTGAAGCGATTGGCATGTTAAATTTTTGTGCCATAAATGTTTACGAAACTCCTACGTTCTCTTCGTGATATTGAATTACGTTTAATTTTTGTTCAATGATGCATGATTTACTTTTTCTAATGTTGTTGTTGTTAATTTTCGCAATTGTCCTGGGTTTAAAAATCGTTTTCGTTAAAAAAAAATTAGTTCATAAACAAGTTAATATAATTTAATATGCTAATTAAATTTTTGTTTTCGTGACAAAAATTTCGTTAAAAAATATTAACTGTAATTTAAAAATAAATTTTATGAATTAATTTATTACAACTATATTCTTTAAAAATAATAATTTAATTAATTTATAAATTATTAAACAGAAATATTTTTTCTTATATTAATTGATTATAATTTAATTATTTTAATGATAAATTGCATGAACTAATCAATTTTTATTATATTCTTGAAATTTAATAAATAAATTAAATAATTATTTAATTAACTATAAATGAATTTAAGGAACGAATTATTTTTTTAAGATATTTTGTAAGAAGAAATAAAATAATAATTATACCGACCATACTAATTAAGAGAACGAATTATTTTTTTAAGATATTTTGTAATAAGAAATAAAATAATAATTATATCGTCCATATGAATTAAAGGAATGAATAATTGTTTTAAGATATTTTTTAAGTAGAAATAAAATAATTATTATATCGTCCATATGAATTGAAGGAAAGAATTATTTTATTAAGATATTTTGTAAGAAGAAATAAAATAATTATTATATCGTCCATATGAATTAAAGTAAACAATTAATGTTTTTATTAAATTTTTTGGATCTAATGGGTTTTTATTAAATCTCAAAAATGTCGCGATTTTACACTAAAGTTTTAGAGCCAATTATTATTGGTGACATTAAAGGTTGCTTTGATTACCTGAGAGCAAAAGGTATTCTTGCTACATCTACACCATGCACTTGTTGCAATGTTTTGATTAATTCTATTACATACATACGTAACAAAGACAAGTTCAGTCTTGATATTCGGAAATCTTGATGTTCGGAAATTTGAAGTAATCAAAACTAACTAACTTAGGAAATGGACTCGATTCTCCGGTGCTCATCGCACCATCGACTATCAAACATAAAAAATTAAAATAATAAAAAATAAATTAATAAAAATTTAATCAGTTAGGCATAGCTTTATAGCACTGCTCATATACTTTATCAATTCTTCCAAAGTAACTAATCCTTCAAGATATCTTAGTCTTATTCGTATAATAGATAAATGAGCCATTTCATAAACTATTTTTTGCCTTCTAGGTGGATTTACACTCTTCAGCCCATCAACTTCCAATTCATTTAAAGCTTGAATTTGATTTAAAACATTCAAGACTTCATAAATATTTGGATGTGACTTATTAAGTTTTCTTATAATTTAGAATTAAAACCTTCAGCTGCATTTTTAGTTCTTTCTGAATAATTATCAAAATGAGACCATACTGATATATTAAATAATGCAGAGTTATTAGAAAGCCAAATATGTTCAATATAATTACACAATTCTTGTACATCAGTGTTTCTAGTGGGATATAATGATTTAATATAATTCCAAGGCAAAAAAATTTCCGATGGAGGTACTAACGGCAACGAAGAAATATAATTAATAAACTTTGTAAATTGACGATCAATATTGTATAAAGATTTTAAACCAAAAGAGCATACCTTTCTTCATATAGCCTGTCCAAAGTGAAAATAGCATCCTTTTACAATGGAATCAGGAAATACAGTTCTAATAGAATTAAACATAGCAAACTCATAATAAATTTAAAATTTAAATGGATATATGATTTCTCTGCTTGAATTAATAAGCACTTTAACATGGTTTAATAATCTAACATTTAAACCTGTCGTCTTATTTTCAAGAAAAGAATAAAACATAGGAAAATACGTATTGCAAAACTTACCATAGACAATTTAAAGTTGATAAATTCTGAAGGCGATGATTTGAAAGTTCCATCCATACTAAGCTCAATTGAAACTCCATCATTGAAAAATCTTTTACAAAAATCAGGCATAGCAAATATTAATAGACGGCCTTCAATATTTTTATCAACAAGCAGGAACGATTTCCATTCCTAGCATTTATAAACCTATTGTCAAAATTAAAGTCATAAACATTGCCGCTAGTTGCTGGGTAATGTCTATGCTTTTCACTATAAATAAAATTCCTACAAGAGTCGTATGTAGGAATTAAAAATATTTCTTCAGAATTATTTGAATAAAAATCCAAAAAGTATAAAACAGTGTCGTCATATACCCTTTTTGATGAAATAAAGGGATTAATATCTTGATTACTTCTTATTTTGGTTCTAAATTTACCCAAAAGTCTGTCTAACAAGCTAATTGGATAGTTATGATTATTTTTTAGCCTCAAAAGTATGTTTCCTCTGGTTGAAGCTGTGACATTGCATGAAGGATCGGAACATCTCCAATAATGGGTTTCATGTTTTGGTGAGCCAGTGTTAATAAATTTAAATCCACCAATAAATAAAACGATAGTACTTATTTCTGATAAAAACCATTGAATAAGCATTGGCCTAACTAAATATTTTTTTCCGAATATCAAGATTTTCGAATAAAAAGTTTCGAATATCAAGATTTCCGTATATCAAGAAGACACGACAAAGACAGAAAGCTTTCAAGTGTATGAATAAAATTTGTTCTAATAATAAAAATACAAAAATATAAGAATATATTTAATTTTTGAAAATTATAAATTCAATTTGCGAATAGGCTTAAAATTGCTATTAAATTGGAGTTTAAATCTTAAAAATGTAGATATAATAGCTGAAACTGGTATTGATAATAAGGCACCTATAGATTTTCTTTACGACCTAAGAGAAAGATGTGATAATTATAATGCAAGAAATACACTTTACTTGGTGGTAAATGCATTATAGTTCAGATTGATGAGAGTATGATTAAACATTAGCCTAAAAATCATAAAGGCCGCGCTACTGAACATGATATTTAGGTTTTTGGCTTAGCTAATACGTTTTTTACTCCAGCTTAAGTTTATGGTCATGTAGTTAAAGATAGATCAGCTTCAACTTTAATACCAATTGTGAAAAAAAAATGCCGTGAAGGAACAATAATTCACTCAGATCAGTGGATAGAATATATATTAAATGAAATGAAAATGGTTTTGTACAACACACCATTAATCATTTATTACATTTTGTTGATCCACCAACATCTGTTCACACCCAAGCAATCGAAAGCTATTGGAATAAAATAAAAAGATTAATTTTGAATAAAAAATGGTGTAAGAGGTGATAAAATTAAACTTTATCTTGTGGATTGTATGTGGAGGTTCAACCATTATAAACAGGATTGGAATATGTTACTTATTTTTAATTAAAATTTAGTTTTTTTTTTATTATTTTTTTTTATTTTTTATCTGGGTGGAAGGAAACCGATTAGGTTTACATAGGGGAGAAAAACGGATTAGTTCCAATTTTTTAATCATTTTTAAATAAACATATATTTTTATATATATATGAATTAAAGGAACAAATTTTTGCATAATTTTATTTAAATAATAATTTAACTAACATACATATGAATTACACTATAGAATTATTTTTTAATCATATTTAAAAATAAAAATAATTTAACTAACATACATATGAATGACACTATAGAATTATTTTTTAATCATATTTAAAAATAAAAATAATTTAATTAACATAGATATTAAACCATTCGCTGCCAAGCATAAATTATATCAAGTTACTCCAATTGCCATTTATATTTTGAGTGTTATTGTTTGACACCCTGTATATTTCTTGGTAATTGCACATATTTTATCATAATAAACAGTTACAAGCAGAAAACTAAAGACGAGTATACTCATCGTTCGCAATAGGAAGGCTGAAGGACTATATTCTTTTTCGTATTTGTTTAATTTTTAGTAAAAAAAATAATGTAGATGGATAAAATAAAGAAAATTGAATTTAGCGAGATTCATTGCGATAATTGACAGCACTAAGAAATTCACTATTGTTGATTACAGTGTCTCAGCAGATAACGGGATACAGTAATTCCACCTATTTTGTTTTCATTTTGAGCTGAGTAATTGCAACATCTATTTTCAGTAATTACAAAAGTTTTGTATAGCTCAGATTAAAAAATTTATAGTTTGAAATAATATTTTGAAGAAAATTTGTTGTTATATCATACATTGTTGTACAGTTTAGCTATACTTTCAAACTGAAAATTCTAAAGGTAACCTAGCTTATAATTAATTATTTTATCCCTTGTAAAATTCAAATTAGTTATATTGAAAGACGAGATATCAACTGACAGTGATTTTTATTCAGAGATAGAATATTTTCAAAATGATAGTGATTCTGAGACTGAATCAGAAGACATACTATCTCATATTGCAAAAAAAAGACCACGAATAAATCTGGTGTATGATTCGGAAGAATCAGATAGTGAAGATGAAGTTCTTAGTACTTCTATCAATGTGCAGTGTATAAATGAAGATACCGGAAATAAATATATGTGGAGAGAAGTGGAAAGAGATCATCCGGTTTATGAATTTTAATGAAAGAATCAAGGCTTGAATTGTCCAGGAAAATTACGAACTTGAGGTTAGCTAATTGATAAGTTGGTTCAATGAACTAATGAGCACGCTGTAGAAATAATAGGACGGAAAGGGAAAAGGAGAAAATAATCATTATAAAATAATTGCAAAGCCACTAATAGCCGGGAAATGCAAAAATTTGGGACATTGCTTTTTCTCATGGGAAGAATAAATCTGCCTTTTATTGAGCATAATTGGGAAAAAGCCATTTTGAAGAATTCATATATGCCAAACCCGTTTTAAAATGTTATTACGATGTCTGCACTTTTCAAATAGCATAAACCAAGAAAATAAGCTACACAAGATCACGCAGATTGTTGAAAATTTTAATAACGTGATGAATTTAATGTACAATCCTGGCGAAGATTTAGTTATTAATGAATCTTTTCTACTATGATGTGGTCGTCTTCACTTTTTTCAATATATAAAAAAATATATTTGGCTTAAAGTTATACAAATTATGCCAATCACAAGGATGATACTAAGCGGAGAAATTTATTGCAAAAAATCTGAAATTCGGACGAATATTAAAATCACAGTACTTCAGTTCTGTTTTCTTTTATGGAAGGTTTACTTGATATGAGTCATATTTTGTATATGGACAATTTTTACAACTCCGTATCACTAGCAAAAGAGTTAACATTGCGCTCGACATATATTTGTAGAACTTTACGATCCAATCGTAAAGTTAATCCAAAAGAATTGTTCAAACAAAAACTGAAGAAGGCCAAGTACAGTTGGAAGCTATCCGAATCGGTCGTTATTTGTAAGTGTATAGGTAAAAGAGATGTGCTAACTATATAAAATATGCACAAAGCTGAGATGGTTGAAGTCGCTAGCCCAAATACACTAATCTCCAGTAAACCCAATATTGTCAGGGATTACACAAAAGGTATGGCAGGTGTATACTATTTTGATTGAATGATATTCAAATATAGTGCTACGACAAAAACTCTTAGGTGGTATATAAATAGATGTAAACATCATAGAAATAGCTGTGCATAATGCATATATATTATATTGTCAGCAACCAAACGTAGAAAAAAAAATATCTCTTCAATTTAGAGGAAAGGTTCTACAATATTGGCTAAATGCAAGCCAAGATGCAGTAATAGCATCTCATAAATCAAAGTCAATCATACCCCAAGAACAAAACCCTTTCATTATCTTGAAGTTATTCCTCCCACACCTCAAAGGAAAAACCCAAATCGAAAATATCGAGTGTATGCAACGAAAAGCATTCGAAAGGAGACTCGATATTACTATGCGAGGGGTCCTGATAAACCTCAATTGTGTATTGTATTTTGTTATAAATCCTAACATGAAGATAAGGTATCATAAGTGATTTAGTTGCTATTAAATTTTGTTACAAATACACGGTGAAGTTGATTTTTGCGTAAAAAATCATTCTCTATTATAATTAAAGTATTATTTGTATAAAAAATGTTATTTGTAATATTTTTCAAGTTTTTTACATATTTATATTATTTTTGTGGCAAAAACAAATTTCCTAATTTAAAAGCCTGTTTGTTATAATATATTTAAAGTAGAACGAGTATACTCATCCTTGGCAGCGAATGGGTTAATTTAAGGTACGAATTATTTCTTAATTATATTAAAAAAATATATTAATTTAATTAATGTAATCATAAATTACAGGAACTAATTATTTTGTTTAAATAATCAAATAATAATTTAATTAAAATACTCATAATTTACATAAATAGGTTTTTGTTTATGATATTAAAAAAAATATTAATTTAATTAATGTAATCATAAATTACAGGAACTAATTATTTTGTTTAAATAATCAAATAATAATTTAATTAAAATACTCATAATTTACATGAATAGATTTTTGTTTATGATATTAAAAAAAATATTAATTTAATTAATGTAATCATAAATTACAGGAACTAATTACTTTGTTTTAATAATCAAATAATAATTTAATTAAAATACTCATAATTTACATAAATAGATTTTTGTTTATGATATTAAAAAAAATAATAAATTTAATTATAATTAATAATCATAATTCAAAGAAGGATTTTTCATATTTTTTTGAAATAATTTATAAAATTATTATTTATTTAACATATATACGAATTAAATGAACGAAATATTTAAAAAAAAATAAAAACTTAATCAACATACACTTAAATACTAAAAAAAATACTTTTTATCATATTTTATAAAATTATAATTTAATTGATATAAAAAATTAAATAATTACAGTCAGACCTCGGTTTTTGCATATTTCGATTTTTGCATGTTTACTTGTTTATTACATATTTTAATGAATTTTTTCGTTAAAGTCCATTTTTTGTTCAAAAAAGCGCCGTTTTCTGCACAATACCTCGTTTTTTGCATAAACCATGTTTTTTAAATATTCTTTCCTGGAAATTTCCAAAATTCAAATCATAAATCCCGTTTTTTGCATATTTCAATATTTTTGCCAAAAAAATCAATAAAACATAAAACATGGCCAAACTTAAAAAAGTAAACAAACCACTTACTCTAAAACAAAAACGCAAAATTCTGGAAAAAATAGAACAAAAAACACATAATCAAAAATAACTTTCACTTTTCAATGAAGTTGATCAATCATCAATATCCAGAATATTTTTAAAATAAATCAAAATACATTAATCTTGATAATTTTATAGAAGATAAGCATAATTTCTGGGCTTGAAAACATGACAATCTGAAAATTCTTCTTGTAAAGCATATTAAACATATAAGAACCGAAAATTTCCCAATATCTAAGGATATTATTATACAATCGGCATTAAAAATAGCTAAAGAATTGAATATTAAGAACTTTAAGGCTTCTAATGGATGGTTTGAGCGTTTTAAATGTAGGAAGAATATTGATAGCTATAAAGAGTCTGGTGAATCAGTAAAAGTCGACAAGAAAGTAGGTAAAATGTGGAAACAGAGTACTCTTTCTAGTCTTCTTTCTCGATTTGACCCATCTGACATTTACAATGCGGATGAGACAGGGTTATTTTTTGAACTTTTACTATCAAACACATACAATGAGAAGGGTGCATCAAATAAAACAAAAAGGAACATCAAAAAAAGAATTACTCTCTTGTTGTGTACAAATATGAGTAAAGACTTCAAAATAAAGCCCTATTTAAATTGGAAACTCAAAAAAACCGAGATGTTTGATAGATATCAAGAATTTGCCAGTAAAATATTTTGGAAACAAGTCCGCCTGGATGACATCCGATATTTTTGATGAATTTTTAAAATATCTTAATCTACATCAACAGAAAAAATCTAAGAAATGGTACTTAATTATCGATAACGCTCTAGTTCATAAAATATTGGAGGCAGAAAAATTTGATATATTCAAAATTATTTTCCTTACGCCAAATACAACAAGCGTTTTACAACCATTAGATAATGGAATAATCTGCAGTTTTAAATGTCTAATTAACAAATATATACTTAGATCATTAATCCAGAAATTTGAAATGAAAGAAAAAGTTTGAAATAGATCTAAGAGAATCCATATTTTTATTAGAAAATGTGTGGGATTCTTTGTAGCCAAAGAAAATTTAAAATTGCTATTTAATAATGCATTTAGGAATGGTAGATGAAGAAATTATCCTGGAAAACGATTATTTAGTAAAAGGAGAAGAAAATCTATTTACAGAAATAATTAATGATCCTACAATTTTATATGAAATAGTTGAGTCAATGAAAAACGAAGATTTATTTGAAGCACCAAAAATTGAAACACTTATAGATTCATATAAAGAGAATTTTAATTAGGAAATACATCAGGATGTGAAAAATTGAGGAAAAACTAATCAAATAAAAATAGAAGAAGCGGTAAAAGCATTAAGATTATTAAAAAACTTCTTCCTTCAAAACGAAAAGACAGATGGAAATGATTCAAAAAATATGAGAACTTGAAAATCAATTAATCAGATTAGGAAAAGAAAGAGTAAACAGAAAACACTATTTGACATCAATTTTACAATAAAAAAATTCTTTATTTCTAATTTTTTATTTTTTGCATATTATCTTAGAAAACCAAAAAATGCAAAAAACGGGGTCTCACTGTACTTGTTATTTTATTTTATTAAATTTTATAAAATCATTAATTATTATAAAAATTAAAAAATTTAATAAATGGTTTTTTATTTTAAGAAAGTAAAATTATTATTTAACTTGTAAACTTATATTAAATATTTTAAACAATAAAAAATTAATTTTTTTTAACATAATTTAGTACCTTCTAATATAAGAATTTTTAATTAAATAATTTTAATGGAATAAAATAATTTTTTATTAATAAATTACACAAAATATAGAATTTTAAAGCATAAATAATTTTAAAAAAATATTTATTTAATTAAAATATTAATAAATATTTTTTTATATTTTAAATAAAAAAAATTACAATTATGAAGAATATTTATTTAAAGATATATTTATACCTAAAATTAATATACTCATTAATTATCTAATAAATTTATTTTATTAATAATTACACAAAATAAATATTTACCAAGTAATTTATTTAATAACATTTTAATCTATAAATTTAAACTTTTTGTACATCCTTATGAAAAAAATAGCTTACTTTAATAAATAATTTTATAAATCATTTTGAATAATGTAGCGTTTTATAATTTTATTTTTTATAAATAAATATTAATATCCTGTGAAATATTTCACTTAATAATTCTTTAATACGATTAACCATATTATAAAATGGATCTTCTGTTGTTTCTTACAATTCTATTATTTGATTTTATTCAACTTGACAAGCGTGAGGAGTTTCAACATCCTATCATGCAAACAGTAATTTTATATAAAAGTTTAGACTAATATAAATGATCCACTAGCATACTATGATTACTTTCATAAGAGAAATTCAGACGTTATTTATATATTAACTAAGGAAAAAAAAATAAATAATTTATCTGGAAATCTATATGCAAGTAAAAATTTTGGCAAATCCTTCGAAAATATACACCTCGGAACAGTTGGAACTACATATAATGGTTCTAAAATGTTATATAATGATGGAACAATATACGTCCTTAGTTACACACATCGTAGAATATTTAAATTTAATGATGTTTATGACTATGAAAGTATGTTTCTACCAATATGTCCCGAAAACGTCGTATTTCATCACTATATTCCTCAAGCTAAAATAATAATTGGTGAAAAGACTGTAAGCGATTTTATAAATTTTAGGCTTTAATTTCTTCACGTGACAATGTAGAAACCTTCTTCCAAATTGGTGAAAATATTGATAGTGGATGTTTTATTAATGATCATAGTGGCGATTACTTACTATATTCTAAAACTGACAAAAAATTATATAAAGGATTAAGTTTTAGTAATAAAAGCTATGCTGAATTTAAAATAAATATTAATAAATTTTATCAACATAAGGGTTTTATTTTTTATGAACAAATAGATAAAGATGTATTCCTTTTTATAATTTTAGTTAATAAACCTCTATATGGATTTTAAATTATGTATTTTTCCAGATAAAATACGTCCATATGTAATATTTAGTTATGTTTAGGCTTATAAAGTGGTTCATATTAACGATTTTGAAATATTTGTTATTATTATTATTCTGGATTCTAAAGATATGACTGGAACTTTATATTCAGCTTCTTTAATAGATTTAAAATTCACTAAACTTAAATCCAAAATTCATGTGGAAAAATCAATGTATTATAATTTTTATTATCTAGTGAGAATGGAGAAGAAATTTACTGCCCTGGAATATACTTTTCTAGCTCATTACCTGGATTTGTCATTGCAAATATTGCTTTTGATACTTCTTTTGGTCTAGAATTATCAGCAATGATTTCTTATGATCATGGGATTCGTTGGCATAGTCCAAAAATTAGCGGAATGAATTATTCTGATAGTACTAAAAACTGTGTAGCTCCACAATGTTTCTTTTCTATATATTTTTTATGCTTTAAAGATTCTGAAGAAAGAAGCGTTTTATCCTCTGATTATTTACCTAATATTATTGTTGCCCAAGGATATTACGATATACCGGAAGAGAAGAAATCGGGATTCGGATTATTTATTTCACCAGATGGTGGAAATACGTGGAAACACTCTTTTAGTGGTTTAATTAAATCAAGTATTATTAATAATGCAGGAGCCATAATCATTAATCCTATCTTTACAAATGAATTTTAGTAAATATTAAAAAAACATTTTAGTATAAGTTACAATGAGGGAAAATCATTTTTTATAATAAAAGAACCAAAAAGTTTGGCTATCAGTGCAATTTATTCCGAAAATGCTGATATACCGGTCAGAGTAATATCGTTTGGTATTCTATTATTTGATTGGGTAGTAGCAACATTGGATTTTAAAAATGTCTTTAGTATTTTTTTAATATATTTTATAGCTGAAAAATGCACTATAAACGATTACGTTTACTTTGAGCCCAGTAACAATAATCAAACTCATTGTTATCAGGGAAAAAAATACAAATTTTATCAAAAGAAACAAGATTCTATCTGTCTTGTTGATGTCAGTTCGCTTCAAAAGATACCTTTAGAAGTGTGTATCTGTTCCATTGACGATTTTGCATGGTAAATTAATTAATAAAAATAGCAACTTTTGTTATTTGTTTGACCATGATACATGCACAATTGATTCTGATTGTTCTTCTGTTAATCCAACTTCAAATGTATGTATTAAAGGAGATTGGGTTACTATTGATTCAGGGTATACTAAAAAAAATTTTTTGTAGTAATCCTTTAATTAATGGAGACGAATGCGTTGAGGACAGTTCAAACACTAAACCTACGTTGAAAATATGTGGATTTGACAGTAGTTTTATATTCATTTTGCAGATAATTACGATGTTTTAATCTTTTGGGGAAATTATATGATGTTTTCTCAAGTCACTAATATTATTGATTTTTATCATCTTCCAAAAGATTTATATTCCATAACAAGCAATCAAGACAAAATTTCGTTTGATTTAGTGTATAGTTGCATGTACGCTTTGAAAATAGGTGTAGGAATAACAGAAACTTGTTACAGAGATAAAAGTAAGTTTTTATTATAAAAATGATCTTTTTTATAACATATCTAAACTTTTTAGGCTCATCATCTAGACTTGTGACAAGAACAATCATAAGAAACTCATATATAATCGACTTTGAAGTTGATTCTAAAGGCAGGAACATTTTATACAAAAATAACACTCATTTTGTCTTATTTTCACTTAGAACTAATCGAAAAAGTACTATAGGAGAAACAGGTAACAGTAATGTTTGGAAATTTGATCCAGAAAGAGGGTACATGTATAATAATACTTTTAGATTAATTTTTTATTATGACTTTAATGCAAAATCCATTAATATAATTAATTTTGGTTCGAATGTTGTTAAAAAGTTAAACGTTAAAGAATTTTCAAAAATTACTTCAATAGCTTTTGATTTAGATAAAAACATTACTTACGTTTGTGATGGATCTTCAATTTATTATTATTATGAACAAATGGATGAAATGATTCTTGTAATTTGTCTTTAATATTTAGTACCTTGATATACAAGAAGTTGATAAAGCTGTGGATATTGATTTTATTAATGGTGATTTCATAATTTATTACAAAACAATGGTTAAGTATAAAAATTCAAAAATTTCTATTCCTGATAATCTCAAAATTAAGTTACTACGACAAGTAACTCAAATAAGCGAATGTTCTCAACTAAATTGCCCATATTTGTGTGCTAGTCTATTTCAAGATAATAATATGGGATGTCTATGCCAGGATGGAATGATTAAAGAAAATAATAGCTGTGAATGCTCAGATGGCTCTGATTTATCAAAATGTAACCGTAATTATATTTTTCATAATTTAGAATGCGATTATGGATTCTTTACTTGTAAAAATAGTCAATGTATACCAATCACATTAAAGTGTGATGGTTATAAAGACTGTATGGATAATAGTGATGAAGAAGGCTGTGATTTTGGTATAATTATATTTGAAATAATTTAGCTTGTAATCACGAGCAATTTCAATGCAATGTTGATAAAAGTTGTATTCCTATAACTAGTTACTGTGATGGAATCTTAGATTGTAGTGATTCATCAGATGAAAGTGGCTGTCCTGAAAGTAATTTTATCATAATTAAATAGTCCCTAAATGCAATGATTCTCAATTTAAATGTACTAACAATATTTGTATTCCTAAAACTAAAATTTGTGACGATATTAACGATTGTGGAGACTATAGCGATGAAACAAATTGTATTTATATTAACTATATTAGGCATTACTAAGTGTCAACCTGATGAATTTTATTGTGGAAACAATAAATGTATTCCTAAAATAAAAGTATGTAATGGTATATTTGATTGTGAAAACTGGAATGATGAAGCAAATTGTAAGATATTTGAATAAAATTAGGTGTTCCTATAGATCATAATGGAGGTCCAGATTGTGAGTTTAAATGTAATAACGGGGACTGCATAAAGAAAATTCAAGTTTGCGATCACATTACTGACTGTATAGACAATTCTGATGAAACTATTTGCAGTAAATTAAAAATCTATCTAAGAACATCCTATTCAATGTCAACCAGGATACTTGGCTTGTGATATATCTATTTCATGCTACTCTATAAATGAAAGATGTAATGGAATTTTTGACTGTGTTGATAAATCTGACGAAAAACATTGCGAAACAGGTTAAATAATTTTATATAATATTAGCTCTAAAAAGACAATGTAAAGATATAAATGAATTTAAATGTGAACATTCTGGAAATTGTATTGATATAAACAGCTATTGTGATGGAATATTTGATTGTGATGATAGATCTGATGAAACAGAAAATTGCAGTAATATTGATTTTAATTATTAATAGAAACAATGGCAAAAATTATTGATGTAGCTCCAATTTATTTTAATGAAACGCAAGTCCAAATAACATGGGATGCACAAAATACTGCAGTAAATACAGACTTTTACATTTCTGTATATGAAATAAGGTACTTTAATTAAAACTGTATTAGCAAAGTAGACCATTTACTAATAAAAGAAGTAGTCAAGTCTAAAACTTATACATTTAATGTCATGGAAATTTGCCATGAATATGTCATTGTAATAGATATAAGGAAACATTTATCTCCAAGTAGAGGAGCATTTTCATTCAAAGATTATACAAATAGTAAATTCAAATAACATTTTCAGAATTGCCTATTCCTTCAAGTGTAACATTTTACAATAATAAACTTGAATGGAAATATGAAAATTATAATTGTTTGCCGTCGATATTCTTTGTAACTTATAGTCGATTTTTTAGGTTAATTGTTTTGATGATTATAAAATCTATAAGAACTTTACTCAAAATACGTACATGTATCTTAGTAAAGAA
>CAKKLC010005688.1:12662-26323 GCA_918559645.1 Ceratonova shasta | reverse complement strand
CCCCCCCCCCCACATTTTTTTTAACAAAATTTAAAAAAAAATTTACTTAAAGTAAAAATATAAATAAAAACCTCATTAAGTAATCAACATTTTTACGAAATAGAAACATTTAATTTGTTTTAATTAAGTGGGTAAATTTCTTTTAAATGACTAATAAATGATCTAAAGGATTTTTTAAATCTTTGTTTCCAGATGAATGAATACAAATGACTGTCCAGCATGCTTCTATGGGTTCCAAAGCAAGCTTTATGTTATAGCTTCTGTCAGACAGATTCAATATGATTTGTAGTTGCTCCAGTTTGAGGGTCCCAAAATTTCCGGCAATGATTCACAGTATAATGAGTATAACCATACAAGTTAATGTTGTTATACCCTGCGTGACAATCTGTCATGATTATACAGCCAGGTAATACAAATTCCAGAATTTTGCTTTCTAACGTCACTTGTGACATATCCAAAATGTTAACAAAATTTCCTACTCCTGTTGAGAGATCATGCATTCCCATATCCAGCATTCCTTAACGAGGTGACATTCGTCTATTAAAACGATATGTCCCTCGCCCTGCAATTGCACAGGATTATTGATAAAAAAAGCCATGCAAAATTGACGAATGAAGTGGAGTCAGTCTACTAAAGTAGCTTGTGACTTCATTTTTAATTCGTGGTAAAGGTTATCTAGATCAACCTGCCCACGACAAATTTATAATTCAATAAAATTATTGTACTTATAGGAAGGTTAGAGCCTTTAAAGAAGGTATCTTTCCTAATGAATACTTCTTTTCTTCAATTACGTGAAGAGCAACGGAAGTAAACCCCACGATTTTTTCCATCAGTTCTTGTTTTAATTTCATTTCCTTCCCACAAGTACAATTCATCTCACGTCTTATGAGACCTAACTCTTGTACAAAATCTATGTCACGATCTTCAGTTTCAACATAAGAATACAGTTGAAAGATTGTTAATTCATCTAAATCTATAGTTAACAATTTTTTTTTAAATTTTAATTTAGATAACCTGATTACTTTGTTAATTATCAGTTACATTTTTTTAATTAATTAAAATCAAAACTTTTTATTTAAAACTTATATTTTGTTTTGTTTTGATTTTTTAAATAAAAATTTATTTTAATTATTATTTGTTTATAACAAAAAATGTGGGGTGAAAATGAAGAAGTGCCAATATATTTGTGAATACCAAAACTGGGTATTGATCGTGATAAAATAATTTATTTAAAATATTGATTAAAATTATAATAAAATCTTATATAAAGAACATTTTAAGATATAAATTAAGAAGTCATAAACTTCGAATATTAGTATAAGGTAGTTTCTTGTGTGATTACTTATCTGTGATCATCACAACCCACAGGATTCAAAAAACTGCAAAAAACGGCAGAATTTCGATAAATTCGATTTTTTATTTCATAAATTTTGTTTGGTATCAGTTGAATATTTTTTAAAAAGAGCAATAAGTTGTCAAAAAAATCAGTAAGAACTCGCGTTTTGGAGTTTGGAAATGATTTATTTTTAAAGATGGCGGTATTTTTTTCACAAAGTATGTACTTGATAAGTTTTTCATTTACGAAAACAAATAATAAATTAGCATTTAAACAGTCAAACACATGCAAGAAATTTACTAAAATATAATTAATTGAAGTAAAATGGTATTACTAACAGACAAAGGTTTATTTAACGGATGATTCAAGAGATTAATAAATTACAAAATTAAAGCAAAAATCTGCAATTTTATCTTGTAGAAACATTGGTAAAATGCAATATTCTAATAGAAAAAATACAAAATCCTTCCATCAAGAAATTTTTAGCAAAATACATACTATGCGCAGGATGTATAACTGGTTCACATTGGCTAGAGCAAAAGGATCATGTAACAAATGTATATATATATACATATATATCGAAAATAAACGGCGATGGAAATATTTGAATTTGAAAGAGTGATGATTAGATCTATGAATAGGCGATTAATATAATAAATGAAGAACACTTAGTATATATGCAGAGAAATGATATGTATATCCTGCAACTCATTTATGAAATTAAAAGCATATGCACAAGTAAAGGAAAATATTGGATGTAGCTGTGAAAACAAGAAGTGTTTTATATATAGGTCGAGAGTTCCGATTAGACATAATAGTTTTTTTCAATTTGACGGTTTTTTTTCAATTTTTTTAATAATCTCAAAGAAACTACATGAGATTAAAAACCGCTAAGTTTGTTAATATTAGCTGTCCTATTATAAAAAAAAATCAAAAATTAAATAATTGAATTGATGGCTGAATCCAATTAAAAAATTATAAATTGCACGGTTCTGGGAGAATAATTAACATTGTTGAAATAATGTTAAATTATAAATGCAAAAGCCTTCGAGGCCGATCACCAACTAACAAAACTGATGTTTTAGTAATTGTTAAATGCAACCCTTATGTTGTACGTGTCTTAACAAAGGTTATACCTGGCAAAAGAGCAAATACAATCTTGTCAATTATTACTGCTAATATTATTAATAGATCCACTATTTTTAATGATGATAATAGAAGTTACTCTACTTTATATGCATTGAGTTACACTTATGGCAAATTTTTTCATAGTTTTAATTTTGTAAACTCATCTAATGGAATACATACTTAGAATTTTCAGCCCAATTATAACTCTAATAAGCAAGAAATTAAAAAAAGAAAAGAAATTCCAACTAATTTGAGACAAGAATTTTCGAATACGTTTTGTTGGTTTTAAAAACCAATGAAAAGCACCTTGAAAAAATTTTTAGATTTAATTAAACTTTAATTATTTTGTTAAGGCGATTTTTTATATGATATTGTGTTGGGCGAGTTTTTTTACATGATCCGAGAAAAATGCTTATCAGAAGTAATTTCTTTTATACAAATTAAACTAAATAATATTTTTAATAAGGATTCATTTATACAAATAATAGCAGATGAATCTACAGATATTATGAACAGCCAGATACTAACTATTTTATTTACCAGATTAGGCTGTTTTGAATCATCGGACGAAGTTAAATAAAAAGCATATATAGTACAAGCCATTATCATAGAAAAATGCAACTCATCTACAGTTTCACAAGCTTAAATTCAATGCTGCTGCAATTATAATTTTGACTTAACAAAAGTTTTTCTGTTTGTAACTGATGGAGCGCGTTATTTATAAAAGCCTTGGAATGGAATTTTTATCTAGATTACCGACAAAAAGCTATCATTTAAATTGTTTAGTTCATGTATTGCGATTAGCAGGAACTTCAATCCGACTGAGGTTGCCAGTAATTATTAGATTTATTTATTTGACGAAATCAATATTTGTAAAAGCTTAAGAAAGAAGAAATAGATATATAAGATGTTTAAGTGATCTTGTTATTCGATTTCTTCTCTTCAACCAAAACCAATTATAATAAGATATTTTGGTAAAATAAGATAAAATATCATAATTTTTATTTTAAGTTTTATGCAGAGTTTATCAAAATGGAGCTGAAAGAAGAAATTGAAACTAAAGGTGTAGCAGAACTAAATATTCTAGTAAAGGATGAAAATTTAGAAGCACAAAACAATCTGGTGGCAACAAATTGTACTGATTAATTAAATTTATTTGAAAAATGACAAAGTAGGACTATTTGCATTAAATCAATCTATAATGACCTTTATGATTTAATTGAAAAATTTTATATAATTTATGTAAAAATTAAAGACAATTTACTCTCAAACGCATATAATAAAGAAAATTCCTATTTAAGTCCAAACAAGCAGTAGGAAATTTATTTACTTTAAATTATAAGAGTATTAGACCCTAGCAAACAAATTGCTAAAACTACAAAATTTTAAAAGTCAAAACTTTTCTTAAATTTTGATGATAGGTTTGAAGAAAAGGAGTGGGCATATTATATTTTTTTAATTGAAAAATAAAATACTTGTGCAAACCTTCTGATTTATAGAGTTCTACTAAATTAAAGTTACCACAGCTCTCACAGCATGCAATAAAACTTTTATTGTTGCCTATAAGTCGGCAGAATTCGAACGATAGTTTAGTAATTCAAGAATTAATTAACGCCATCCAGAAACAGCTTATTTCCAAAAAATATTGATGTCTTTATGAAGCTATATTTTAACCAATAAAACTTTTTAATTTCCCTATATCTTTCCTATTTTACTAAGATATTATAAAAACTATTGTAGAATATCTAAATTTTACCACGGAATTGCTTTTAATAGCCGCGTAATCATGTAGGCCCTAGTAATAATTAATTAATTAATTAATTAATTTCATTTTATATTTATATCCCAATCAATTTACAAGACACTTTCAATTTAAACGAATTCAATATACCAAAAAAAACACTTAAGTTAAAAATGGGGTAACGAAAATTTTAATCCAACAGCATTCGATCTGATGTAATGATAGTAACAAAAAATCGAAAACTATTTTTAATTAAAACATCTAAAATATTTATTTGCTCAGAGAGCTCAGCGCTTTTTTTCCTTATTTTCAATTCAACTCATACAATTGTTCAAACCTTCAGGAATATTTCCACATAAATATTTTCGAGAAATTTCAACTTTTCTACCGCATCATTGTCGTATTATGGGTTCTTCCATAGTTACTTTAGTTTCTTTAATATTTTCCGAGTATTCTAAAGAATTTTGAATTTCAATATAATTTTTGAACTCAACTTCATTCTTGCAAATAAAGAGCTCATTACAACTTTGCCGTTCTTTAATTTCTTTTTCTGCAAACTCTATATATTTCTTGGCTTTCTATAGCATTTTTAAAATATACCCAGGTTTTTTTGACACCATTTTTTTACTGTAACGATATTTAAAGAATTCCAAGACCTAACAATTACAGGTATTGCATCTGAAATCGTTAATTTGTTGCAAAAGATATGTTTATCTTGAGCTTGTGAGTTCAAAGATGCCTCTTCCAGAAAACATTTTGGATAACAATTATTAAATTAACAAAATCATGCACTGATCAAGTGGTTGGACACGATATGTCGTAGAAGCACGAAGAAAATATAATTTAACATTAGCAAAACTATTTGATATTGGCTGGCACGGTGCATTATCGAGAATTATCATTATTTTTATTTTTTTTATTTAGACACAATTGATTAATATTTAAAAGCCATTAATCGATAAGTTCTTTTGTCATACACGTCTCTTTGCTTGATTTATAGCTAATTTCATTAATCTCTGGCAATATTTTAGCCGCATAGGCTTTTTACTAATATCCAATTAACAAAATGGCAGCTTTTCTCCTTCTTGTCAGCATTAAAACAGTACAGTTACTCTCTCTTTACTGAATTTACAAAAAACTTTATCTTAATAGCTCAAAACGAGAGTTTTTCTGGATATTTTTTTAATAATTAATGCGGTTTCATCAATATTAAAATATTGTCAGGTATATATTGATTTTTTTTTTGAAAAATCTTCGTAATTTTTTGCTAAGATTGTGCTATCTACGAGCATTTCTTCACGAGAAATCGTTAAATATTTAATTTTAAATTTTTTCTTAAACCTTTCTAACCGATTTCATTAAGCTTTAAAATCCATGAAGCCAAGATTATCGGCATTTGTTAATGCAACCTTTTTTAGAATATCATTTGATATTATCTGCCCATTTTTTCTCATAACAACAAAGCTATAATATGTTGCATCTTCTAGCGTAGCATATTTAAAAGAGTTTTTAATATTTTTAGCAATCAAATTGTCCCTTTGGTCATTATTCACGTAGTTATTTTTATTTTTTCTGAATTTTTTAGTGAAGTATTTATAACTCCTATAGGAATTTTCCATTTTCTACTTAGCTCTACTTGAATATATGTGGCATTGGTTTCAAGAAACCTAACAACTTCATGTTTCTTTTATGGTGTAGGATTTTCATCATTTTAATATTGTTTACATAGGCACGCTTACAAAAATTCGTAAAAAAGGGTTCGTTAATTATTGTGAAGATGCTAAATTTGAATAGAAATCCTAAATTTATTTTTGTTGGATTAGGATTTTTGTTAAACCAGGAATCTTTAAATTGGGTTTTGACTGTATTATATTTTGGATGTGGTATTCTCTTCTTTTATTATTTATAAATTGAATTTTTAAATTAGATCTCAATAAACTAAATATATTTGGGTTATGGTATAATCATTTATTATTTAAATTAAAAATTAATCAATTTTAAAAAAATGTTGTAAGGAATATTATTCTGTGATTATTAATAAATTAAATTTTATGTATATTTTTTGATCAAAGGAATTTTGTTTTGAATAATGTAATGTAATAAATAACTATTTTTTTAACTTTTATATAGTTTTAAATAGAAACAATTTGACAACTATTTTCTTATTAACAGTATGTTTGAAGAAATTTCATATTAAAATTAAGTTTAAATGACAAAAAAATTTAAAATCCTTAGATACTATAGCTACAGCATATTTTACATATAAAATGAGTTATCAACACCAAAAAATTTTGGATAATTTGTCTAATATTATTTATAAGTCCTATTTATTGCAGGAAAGAAGTAATAAAATTGTAAATTATAGATTCTTAAAATTGTATTAGTCAATACAATAACAAAAATTATATGATACAATTTATATGAATACGCTTTCTATATAGGCACTTTAATAAATCATTGATTAGAAAACAAAAGCTTTTTAAACTTGATGATTTTTTTTTTGCTCAAATTATTTTTTTTATGATGTTTTTATTATTTATTTTATAATATTTTCACCATACATTGTTAAAAAGTTTATTTTAGATTAAAATATGCCATTATCTGTTATTTGTTATACTAAAATTTTCAAGGTATGATTTTTAATATCAATGACCGAAATAACTATAAATAAACTTTTAATCTTAAAACAAATGTGTTGTTTATTTCAATATTACTTTTATGAACATTAGTCTTGTATAAAATACATTATATATTTAAACAACTAAATTTTATCTCATATTTAGAGAGTTTTGATTAAATTTTAATTTCTTACTTTAATTAAAACAAAATATTAATGAAGAATGAAATTTTTATAATTTCTATCAAAATTTAACTTATATAGTTTTAAAAATTTTATTATTTTGAGAAATATTTTATTTGAGTACAATACGTTTTTAACATTTTTCGCAATGAAAAATGTCTTGGTTTCAAATAAATATTTGAATGAATAATGAAACTTTACCCTTGATATGATATTTACAAAATTAGAATTTAAATCATTTTTTTTTTGTAAAATTTAACAATCTAACTGGTATGAATAAAATATCTTACTATATAGATACAATTATATCATCATAAAATAAAAAAATTGTTACATTTAACATAATTCTAAAGGTATTAGAATGATGGTATACATTAATAATACCTTTTTAATGCATATTTATATTCTTCCAAATAAAATATGTAAATAAATATCATGTTTATGTAGGAAATTTTCAAGTTTATTAATTTTACTTTACCTTATGATATAAATTAATTCATTTTTATAGACTTGAATTATATTTTAAAATTTAATGAATTAATTTGATTAAACCATAATAATACGTATTTCAAATAAAATGAAATTTTAAATCACATTATATCTTTTTATCTTACAAAATAAGAGTATACTCTGTTTTTTGTTTATAGACTATGATCTTAGTTGAGTTAAAAAGTTATTTTTTCAGCCAAAAAGCTCTTAGTAAAAAAATAAGAAAAAAAATGGGAAATGATTATCAATTTTATAACGATATTAATTTTTTGTTTTAATAATCTTCATCGTAACTAACAAAATTGTCTTCATCTATAAAAATATCAACGAGTTGTTCTTTAATCGTTTGATCTTCATCATTTGATTCTTCTTCTTCAATTTCTGTTTCTTCTTCTTCCTTATTTCCATAAAATTAAATTTTTGTTCTTTTAAAATCCATTCATAATTGGTATAACAGGAACTGCTTTCCATAACTCAGATATCCATGTACAAATTTCTTCACATGAAGCTCGTTTAAAATTTTCAAACTTAATAAATTGCTTGTAGCCACTGAACATACAATCTTCCCAATGACGTCTAATATGAGCCTTGAATGATTTATTGACACTAATATCTAAAACTTGCAGCTTAATTGTTAGTCCTCCAGGAATCATAAAGATTAAAGTTTCAAATGACGCAAATTCTGTTTTTACTTCCGCCGTACGATGTCCTGGTTCAGAGTCAAGCATCAAGAGAGACTTTTGATGGAAAATTAAACCTTTTCGTTTCATCCAGACTTTATCGTGCCATAATTGTGTTTCAGTGCTAGTCGTTTGAGACTTTTCATTCGCTGATAATATGATTTTTGATAAAAACTATCCTGATATCAAAGTTTTGCGTTAGAAAATTACATACGGTGGAAGTTTTGCACCATCGGCAGTTACACACAAAACTACAGTAAAACGACATTTTTTTGCACCTGTTGTAATTATGCCGACATCATTTAAGCCTTTCTTATCAACAGTTAATTTTGATGGCAAATCAAATGTGACTGATACTTCATCCATATTGTCAATATGTTCTAGTGGATAATTTGCTTTGTGTAGAGTCACATAATCAACAAAACTTTTTATTTTTTCTTCCCAGATTCAAAAGTTTCTGACCAACCGAGCTAACAGCACGAATAGCAAGCTTGTTTCTCTTCATATAGATAAAAACCCAGTATTTTGATCCTTTAAAATTATTGATTTTTAAATTTGTGGCTGAATTTTGTGCTTCTCGCAATATTGAAGTTCCTGACACTCTAAATCCTTGATTTCTTTGTGTTAAAATCTATTCCTTTAATTTTAATTCTAAATCAGGCCATTGAATTGAGCGGAGTGTCTTGACAACTTAAGCTTTTTTATTACCCTTGACTCGATTTGATTTTTTAAAACTTCCATCGCTTAATGAGACTAATATGTACAACGAAATGATCAGCAGCCTTAGCAATTGATGATTCTTGAGCGTAATTAACAGCATCGAGCTTGAATCTTAACATATAAGTCTTTAATTTCTTTTCTGACATAATTAATTTAAGGATAATAAATTTGTTTTAAATATTCTGATTTCGATTTTTTTGGCGGGATTTTTAAAAATATTATTTTTACTAAGATAGTAGCTTATAAAAAATGATAGCTTAGTAAAAATAACTCAAAAGTATTATCCTGCAAAAACCCTACTAAGATAGTAGCTTAGTAACCAGTAGTAGCCTATAACCAAAAAAAAACAGGGTAGCTAAATATGAGATAATTACATAAGAAAGATTGTTTGAATTATTTTTAATTAAGATTTAGTATCAAATACATATTAATAAAAAAATAAGCTGGATTGATAAAAGTAAAGTCTTGTAGATAAAATTCTAAATGAATGTTTGCCAATTGATTTTATAGTTATATCGAAAAACATATTTTATATTTAAATTATATATATATATATATACATAAAAAACTAACTGGATTCTCCATCATTATCCTAAAAAAAAATAATAAGATTATATCTATGATTAAGTTTATCCAAATTTTTCAATCTTAAAACTCAATCAATCATATGAATTAAATTTTAACTTGAAATAAAATGTTAGTTCTTATCAAAATAGTTTTATATAAATATATTGTAAATTGATGTATCAATTTAAATATATTCATCTTATCAGACCAAAAAGTATGATTTTTTATTTAAATTATTTAATGTGTTTTTAAATAAGTACACTATTTTAATTTATATTTAAATGCAAAATTATATTTATAGTGTTTTTCGATCGATTAAGTCAATGATGTAATCATTTAAGTCTATTTTTCAATCAAAAAAATCAGTGTTGCAATCAATTAAGTCAGTAAAAAATTATTTAAAAAAAACAATTAAATAAATTTGTTAATTAGTTTTCACCCATGTCAGAAGCATGTAATTTTAATCATAATTTGTCAGATGAAACTCAGGAGAGTTGCAGAGCGGAGGAAATTAAAGAGAGGAGAAACAACAAATCTCAAGAATTACCAGAATGTCTGTTTCTACTGAAATTAGAAAACGTTTTATTGGTTTTGCACTTGAAGGAAAATGGTGTACCACGATTTCTAGAATTCTTTGCTTACCAAGAACAACTGTATCTTAAATTGTTTCAAAGTTTTACTAAACAGGAGAAGCTGAAGCAAAAATCCTTGTAGGAAATCGTCGAGCAAAATTGACGATTGAGCAAAAAAATGTTGTTTGTAGTTTGGTTGATGAGAATTATCTTCTTACTTTGAAAGATATAATAACAATTGTGGAAGAAAAATTTATTGTTTTTGTATTAAAATCGACAGTGGATAGGATTTTGAGAAGTTTTCATTACACGATTAAGAACTTTCTTCATGTTTCAGTTGCACGAAATACAGAGCTTATAATTGAAGCTCAATCTATTAATGCTCAAAAGTTTCGTCGACTGAAACAAACTACACCACTGAACTCTTTTTGTTTTTGGACAAAGTTGGTTTTTAATTATGCACGCGTCATAAAAGTGGATGTTTAATGGCTGGAACACACGCCACAACTACAGTACCTCTAGCAAAAAGTAGGAAAATTTCAGTGGTTGCTGTTATGAACAAAAATAAATTGCTGTATTATAAGGTACATGACCGCGCCGTAAACGGTGAAAAATTTTGATGCTTTTTGAATGATCTCCGAAAAAAAATGTGAGTTAAGTGGAATTATCCCTCTTATTATGATTCTTGATAATGCAAGATTTCATCATTATCGCAATCTAAATTTTGATGAGTTTTTGGTTTTATATCTTCCTCCTTATTTTCCGTTTCTGAATCCAACCGAGAATTGCTTTGGTAAATGGAAAAATCTTGTGATTAAAAATGAACATAAAATAACGAGACAGAGTTAAAAAGTAGAATCAATTTCTTATTTCTTGAAATAATATCATCTAATTGTACTAGTTACTATCGAAACATGTTGAAATATTTAAATATGTCAGCAAATCATGAAATTATTTTAAGTTAATCAAATTTTAGTGTTGTTTTTTTGACTTAATTGATTACAACACTGATTTAAATGATTGCAACATTGACTTAATTGATCGAAAACACTATATTACTTAATGAATATACTTTCAAGGTTTAAAAATTATCGATATAATAAAAACTATTCTAATGATAATAGATTTTTCATATTAAATATTTCAAAAAAATATCTGTAAATAGTATTTTATTATTCTAGTTTAATTACTTTTAAAATTTCAATAAAATTTTTAAAGTAGTTATCCCAATCCAATACTATTTTATACAATAACTTATTCATTTATGATACTAATTAAATTTATTAATTTAAGAATATAATCTAAAATTAACATTTTTTGTGTATTAATTTTAAAATTAATAAATCAAAAAATACTAATAAAGTTTTCTTAAATAATTTGGTAATAAACTTACAGAAATTTGAATGGTTATCTTTGATAATGTTAAGTGCTGAACCTGTTATAATCAAATGTAAAAGAATAGTTACAAGTAAGATCTATCAGGAATAATTCAATATAAAAACCAATAATGTCCAGTTTATATATTAAGGATAATTTATAAATAAAAACAGAAAAATCTTAGATTGTTTATTTGATTTATCAGTCAAAATATAATTTTTTTTATTATCAAAATATGACTTTATTTTAATTCATTTAACAAATGCAGACTTTTTGATAAAAATTAGCATAAAATATATAATAAAATAATAATTTATTTCCAAAAATATTAATTTAATTATTTAGAGTGCTTACATTCCTTTATCCTATTGTAAAAAAATCAAATATTTCATATGAAAACAACATTTAACAATAAATGATACCTTTAACATTTATTAATCAATTTTTTGTGGTATACAAATGAAAATATTATCTTTGATTTGTATTTTTTTTTCATTCATTATATTAATTTTAAGTTTTCTTCGTTTTTCAACTTTTTCAGATTTTTTAAAATATTATTAATGGTAAAAGTTGCAACTTCAGTCATTATTTTTGCTGTTATTTGTTTAATAAGATCAATAAATATTGCGAAATTTGATTATTTAAATTTTACCAAGTGGTAAAATATATGTTGCTACCTTAAGTAAATTGATGTTTCTTCATATCTGATTTTTTTAACTTTTAAAAACACAATAACCTTTACAATCAAATAATCTATTAAAATTTGAATATTTGAATAGTTTTCTTCATAATAATGATCAAATTTTTAAAAATTTGTGGATGCAATTTTTTTTAAATTTACTTTATGAATTCATATGATACATATAGAACATTTAGGATAAAAATGGAAGTTTTAAATAACAACTAAATATTATAAAAAAATTATCCATATTTTTATATTCTTGCTCTGGTTGAAAATATTAACATTTTTCTCTAGAATCATTAACCGTAGTTAAATCAACACCTATTTGATTGTGTTTCATTATTTTTCGAAATTCATCTAGGTTTATTTAAAATTAGTAATAATGTCAGGTTTTAGTAAATCAAGACCATTTATAAATATCTTCCATGTACATTTCATTAGTTTTATCTTGGATAAAATAAAAAAAATGGTATATATCTAACCGGTTATAAAATTATCAGTAAACCATCAAAATTTGCCTAAAAAACAATAATTTTTGTTATATTAATAACTTTTTACTATATAGAAACTCATAAAAGTATACTTTTTAAAACTTCATCAGGATCTTATACAATTAATTTACATATATTTAGTTAATACTTTAAAATTAAGGGTATAACATATTTTAGTAATTTAATTTATTAAATACTTTAATTCCAATTATATTTGCATAGTTAATATCAGAGGTGTCCAAACTTTTTGATTCGCGGGCCATTTTGGCGATTTAATTCGTCAGTGGGGGCCAAGCATTGTACATATTTAAGTTAAAAAAATTTAAAGAAAGGTAGCTTGAATTTTTTTATAGTAAATTACGGCACCAAAAATGATATATAAACGTTTATTAAATATACAATAAAAAAAATTCAGGTAACCTATAATGGGGATGGTGGAACTGGGATTTTTCCCGGAGAGTTTCTTCAAAGTTCGGATTTAGATCTGAAACGCCAATAATTAGCAATGATTGCAAATGTTCATCAAATAAATTTGTCCTATACTTGGATTTGAGATATTTCATCCTAGAAAATGTTTGTTCGCAAACGTATGTAGTGCCATAAAAAGAAATATATTTACTAGCTAATTGCTTTAAATTAGGTAAATCTTTTGCGTCCAAAAATTTGTAAAACTCGATCAGATTTCCTTCCTTATATTTGCTCTTGATTTGATCGCTAGTTTGAAGATCAATTATTTCCATTTGAAACTGGCTTGAAACATCATTAACGTTGCATTCATATGGATTTTATAAGAGACTAATTTCCCTTGAGTTTATGTCAAGATCAAAAAAACGGGTTTGAAATTGATTTTTTAAATCTGCGATTACTTTTCCTGCAAAAAAGGTTGGAAATATTGCGTCAGTTTCCGTATTAAATTTTTCACAGCACGTAAAATGTAAAAAATTACGATTATTAATGTGATTTTCGAGCAATATAAGCTTGCCTCTGAATGCTTTGATTTGCTCAAATAAATCACAAATTAAGTTGTTTTTTCCTTGCAGCTTTAAATTCAAGTTATTTACGTGTGTCCCTATATCTT
>CAKKLC010005688.1:0-10865 GCA_918559645.1 Ceratonova shasta | reverse complement strand
TGCAAAATCTTTTATTTAGTTGAGCGCTTTACTCACTATACCGACTGCCGAAAAAACTTGAAGCCAAACTGTACATTTTTGAGCGTACTACCATGGTCATTCTAACCGAATGCATCCTTTAAAAGCAAGATAAATACCGACGCTGCATGCTACATTTATGTTTACGTAACTTTTTTAAAGTATCGCGGGTCGGATAAAAGTCCCTGCTGGGCCGTAGTTTGGACACCTCTGGTTTAGATAATTATCTAGTTATTTTAATTTTAGAAACATTAATATTTTTAAATTTGAAGTTTTAGATTTGAAAACATCAAATATTTTCTTTTGTTTGTTGTACTTTTCAATTATTCATTTATTTGATGTAAATCTTTCATTTCCTCTTCAATTGAATTTACATGTATATTTTCCAAGCATAACAGAAAAAAGATATTTATTTCAAATGGCAAAACATGTTTTATATTTTCAATCTTTTAAATTTCATCTTGTTTTTTTTTCACCTTTTTTTTCAGATGATATATTGATACTCTTCTCATTTTATATTGTTATTATTTTATGAGATTTTACCATATTTAACATGTGAAAGCAAACAAGATAAAAAAAAATTTTTTTTTACGTAATATTGGTTTTATATTTTCTTATATTCGAATATTATCTATAAATGAAATAAAAAATTTTATAAAAAAACCTATTTATTTCTAAAGTTAAAAGTAGTTTGATTCCTTAACAATTAGCATTAGATTTATCTATTTCTTCTCATAAATCTATAATAAATAATTAAAAAAATTTACTCTATCTGAAAATAATCTTTGCTATATTACAAAAACATTCTTTCAGTTTTATAAAGTTTTTCTATTAAATATTTCTTTTAATCATTTAAAATTATTTTCCCATAATGTTATATTTCAATTATATGGATGAATTTAACAAATTTAAAAAAATAGTAAAATTCTAGCTTAATACTAAATTTTATAAATTATTTTACAGTTAAGTATTGTGATTAATTTTAGTTAAAAAATCCACTTAAAAATCAAATAAATTAAATATAACTAGTTCTTGTTATTATAATCTAGAAATTATTCATTCAAGAAATATTCTAAATAGTAAAAAAGATGCATAAGTTGGATATATTTTTATATTTTTAAGTATGAGACTTTATTGTTAACATAATATTCCCAATCTAACAACTTTTTGGGTAATGATAAATTATAAAAAGAGCATTATTATTTACATAGAAATCTAGTATTAATATATTTCTAGTAAAAGTTAAAATTTAGATTTAACATATCCCACATCATTCCCAATAAGAATTTACCAAGGATTTCTCTTTTAATAAATATAATGTAACATAATGACTTAAAATTTGAACAAAATTTTAATTAATAAAATATTAAGTTTTTCAAGTAATTATTATCTAATTAGATATTTTTCCCCAACAAAAATTTAATGGTATTCTTTTTATAACTTTTTTAAATCATGATTTTATTAGATTCTTTAAAAAATGCAGAATTTCGAATCTTGGTTTATGTATAAAATCCTTATATGGGGTATAAATATATTAAGAAACTCATAAACCACATATCTTACTTGCATAATTTTATCTAATGATAAAAAAATTATTTTTAATTTTATTTATTACATTTTTTAGCATCCCACTGTATAGATAATATGATTTAATTACATATTTTTGTTAACTTTATGATTTTTTATCAGTAAATGAAGAAATAATAATTTATTTCATAGAAAATTTAACATGGAATATAAGAATGAATAAGGAATAATAAACCTTCCATTGAGTATAATTTTTCTCTATTTAAAATCAAAAAGTTGCTGATACCAAATTTAAAAACTTTTAAGATTTTGCTTTGTCGTCTAATTTCGATTTTTTATCAACATATTTAAAATTTTATTACATGAACCTAATGGAAAAAAACACAAAAATGTAAATAAAATTTGTAAAAATTTATCTTACTACTAAAAAAGGAAATAATCAAGAGAATTTAATATCAATAGAGATCTATTTCATTCTTTCAAGTTTTAATAAGAATTTTATATCCAGGATTTTTTGAAAAAAAATCGATTCTTTGGTTTTTGCAATATTTTAAATGTAACTGAAAGTCATAATAATGATATATCAAATCAAATCAAATCATTTTGTTATTTTATTTTGTAATATAAAATGAATTTATCCTCAATATAAAGAGCATCCTCGTAGAATTTACTTTGTATTATGTAATAAGATCTCTTAATATATAAAAGTTATTTTTATTCTTTTTGTATTACAGGAATACCTTGAACAGCACGGTTTATTGGTTCCTTTATTTGGCTGTACTATTTGTAACAGAGTTTTCTAGTGTCTGAGGCTTTAAAAAACTTTACGGTTTAATTACCCCTTATGAAGGTTAAAAATTATAATTAAAATCTAGTAAACAAATATTTTTTTGTTATATAATTTTCTTTTTCTGATTTTTAAGGCGGGAAGCAGCATATGTGACACAGTTGTACAATTAAATATATATTTATTATAATTTCTAAGCTAGTAACAGCTATATATATTTTAAACTAAATCAATAAACAGATTTTAGTTCATTTTTATTAGTAAAATGAACTTGTAAAAAAAAACAAGTAAATAATATTAAATGAACGAAAAAATTTAGTTTTAAAGATAAACTCAGCAATTCACTTTAATTCTAATGTTTAGATTCATTTTTTATTAGTAAAATGAACATGTAAAAAAAACAAGTAAATAAAATTTAATAAACAAAAAAATTTAGTTTTAAAAGATAAACTCAGCAATTCACTTTAATTCTATTGTTTAGATTCATTTTTTATTAGTAAGCAATTTCAATAACGAAAATTGAAAAATGTTTTTGTCCTTTTGCCTCATATAATTCTTTGTAACCAGGAATTGAGTTGGCTAATTTTCGACAAATTATAATACGGCGTTCTGCATTTGAATCAACCTCCATTATATGATCCGAAACATTCTTGACCATTTTAATGATTTTCTTGAGTTGTTCAGCTGATGGTTCAATAATTTCATTATTTTCTGAGTCTTCGTCCTGCTTTTCATAAGATTGCTCTTCGTTTATTTTCATAAGTGCTTCATTGTCGAGATCTTTCTCACTATATTAAATGTATTTCATTAAGTTTATATAATCCAGATTTTCAAATCCTAGTTGTTGTCCAAGCTCCACAATATCATTAGTAATTTCAGAAAAATGTTTTTAAAAACCAACGAAGTCTTAAGCACAATTTGGTATGAGATCTTTCGACAATTATCTCATATTATTTTCTGTTTCTTAATTCCAGGCTTCACCTATATTTTAGATAACATTCGTAATGTTGTAACTCTTCTAAATTTTGTTAAAGTAGACGCGTTTGTTCCTGTTGTTACTTTTATCGTATGGAAAAAGTGCTGTGTAATAGATAGCTTTTTAACTTCGAAATGACGCCTAAATCTACTTTTTGGATTAAAAATACCTTGTTCGACCAAAGAAAGGTTATTTTAACATTGTCGTTCAAATCGCCATTCTAGTCACGATGACCTGGTGCGTTATCTAGAATTTATAAAATCTTAAAATGTAACCCATTCTCTAGACAATATCGTTCTATTGTAAAGAAAAAATGGTTAGTAAACCAATCTCAAAATAATTTTTTTGTGATCCACGCTTTTTTCTTTGAACCCCACAATACCTGAACAGTATTTTTTGATAAGCACTTAAAAGCTCAAGTATTTCCTTTTCAGTATAAAAACATAGGTTTTATTTTAAAATTTCCTGCTTCATTACCGCCAATAATAGGGATGATAAACTAAATGTTCCCTTCAATTTAATTAAAGTATGTTTTTTTTTAAAAAGTAGGTATAATCCCAAAAATGTGAAAAAGTCGGTGTATTCCCAATAAACTAAATTCTTGTTACAGTTTTGTTAGTTTTATAATAGGGATGATAAACTAAATGCTCTCTTCAATTTAATTAAAGTATGTTTTTTTTTAAAGTAGGTATAATCCAACAAATATGCAAAACTCGGTATATTCCTATTGATCCAAATTCTTGTTATAGTTTTTTGATTTTATAATAGCGATGATAAACTAATGCTCTCTTTAATTTAATTAAAGTATGTTTTTTTTTAAAAAGTAGGTATAATCCCAAAAATGTGAAAAAGTCGGTGTATTCACAGTGATCCAAATTCATGTTATAGTTTTGTTGGTTTTATAATAGCGATGGTAAACAAAATCCTTTTTTCAATTTAATTAATATATGATTTGGTTTTTATATTTAAAAAATTAGGTTAATCCCACAAATATGCAAAACTCGGTATATTCCTATTGATCAAAATTCTTGTTATAGATTTGTTGGTTTTATAATAATAGGGTTGATAAACTAAATGCTCCCTTCAATTTTATTAAAGTATGATTTGGTTTTTATTTTTAAAAAAGTGGATATAATTCCACAAATATGCAAAAGTCGGCATATTCCCATTGATCCTAATTCTTGTTATAGTTTTGTTGGTTTTATAATAGCGATGATAAACAAATTCTCTCTTCAATTTAATTAAAATATTATTTGGTTTTTATATTTAAAAAAGTAGGTATAATCTCACAAATATGCAAAAATCGGTATATTACCGTTGATCCAAATTCTTGTTACAGTTTTGTTAGTTTTATAATAGGAATGATAAACTAAATGCTCCCTTCAATTTAATTAATATATGATTTCGTTTTTATATTTAAAAAAGTAGGTTAATCCCTAAATATATGCAAAACTCAGTATATTCCCGTTTATCCTATTTCTTGTTACAGTTTTGTTGGTTTTATAATAGAAATGATAAACTATATGCTCCCTTCAATTTAATTATATATGATTTGGTTTTTATATTTAAAAAAGTAGGTATAATCCCACAAATATGCAAAAGTCAGTATATTCTCATTTATACAGACTTTCTTTTGAGATTTTATTTCCCAGACACGACTTCTCATTTGCTGTTATTAAAGTTCGTGGTGGCAACTTTATCCAGTATTACGCAAATTCTTCTACATTGAATATTTGTTTGTCCGTATCACCACCTTTTTCTTTATTTTTGGATAAGAGTTTAAAGCCGCCTCTTTTTCTTCACTTGCACGTTCTTAAACAATACTTACGTTATGAATAACAGTTCTTTTCTTATACCAAAAAAAACACACACAACTTACCATAAATGTTTTAAACTGGGTTCTGAACCTTTGTATTCTACTTAGTCTTTGCTATAATTTCTGATTTTGTTATTACAATACATTTTAGCCTGTAATCTTATATCCATATAGATAAAATCCGTTCCATTTTAATCATTCGAGAACTTCTAATTCTGGTTACAACTTTGGACAAATATGAAGCTCTAGCTATACCTTGCCATTTATATTGATCATTGCTTTTCTCAATTTTTCTAACTGATACCTCATTTATTCCCCTTTCTTTTCCCATACTAGCATACGAAATCCCTTCTTCGTAAAGTGTTATAACGTTAAGCTTTTGTTCTAAAGTTAACCATTTGCCTATTTTGATTATGGAGTCAGTTTTACATTTTGTTTTTTCACTCATTTTATTTTATTTTTGTTATTAAAAATATAAAAACTAATAAGTTTTATACATGATCGCGCTGATTCTTCAATGTAACCCCATAGAATTTTTGTACATATTATTTATAAATTATTTTTTTGATTTAAACTACAAATAATGGGTTAAAATTAACAAATAAAATGATTTAAAAAGTTTCACATGTTTGAAATAAAACTATAAAATACTGAAAAAAAACTTAAAAACATTTTTTTAATTTCGAATATTGGATTTTATCATTTTTAACAGCAACATTTTTTAAAAAAATTCCAAAACTGTACTATAGAGAAACCGTAGTGATCTAATCGTTACTATGCGAGGTATTTTTATATTTAACTATTTACTAGCTATAATAGTAAGAAAAAAAACAATTAATATTTTGTTTCATTTTAATAATAAAATCTTATTTCAGAAAATAATTTTATCTTGAATTGATAGTACTTTAAAAAGATTGTTTGCAATCTAGATTCAATTTTTGTGATTTTTCATATATAATTGTATTGTAAACAAAATATAACAAAAAACTGTCATTATCCTTAAAACATAGATACATGTGATATTTTATTTCAACATATTTTGTCGGTGTTTAGTACAATTTTAAATGTTAAATTAAATATATTTAATAATTAATTGCTTTAAATTGTATTTCCTTACTAAAAAATTAAATAACTAACTTTAACAGATATTTTTATTATTATTATAATTTATTTTATAACATCTTTTTTGTATTTATTTTAAATAAAAATTCATTTATTCTTATTTACACGAATCAGAAAACTTCATGTTAAAACATTCCATCAAGGACGATGTAACAAGAGGTTTCGTTTCTGTAAGAGATTTTCTTTTTCGCTTATTTTTATTTTCATCTACATCATCCCTTTAACTTAATAATCAAATACCATACAATTAAAACTCTTTTATTAATGACATTTTGCATTGTTTTCCAACTAAATCTAAATATGTTTTCATCAAATCCAAATAAAACATCTCGAACAGAATTAAGTACTCTGACAGTATTTTCATCTTAAAACTTTAAACATATTATTTTACCAGCTGGATATCCTGAACAAACTGGTAAATGACTAGGAATGTGTATTTTTATTAATTTTTCAAGGATATAATCCCTGGAAACTTTGGCACAAATACTTGCTGCGCTGACAGTCTTGTAAAATGAATCAGCTTTCTTTTTAACAGTTATTTTGGTAATTCCTTCAGTTATAAGTGATTTTTCTAATTTTTTCTCGTATGTAGCTTCTGTTCCAACCGTATCGACGAATATCTAAATTATTTAAAAATTACATTTTTAAGTGATTTATTAAAAATACAAGAAGATTTAGCAACTAGATAACCAGCTGCAACATGAGACATTGCATTCAGATCATATTTAACTCTAAAGAATATTAATACTTTACTTATCCAACATTGAATTTGAAATATATTTTGGTTTAATAATATAAAGAAAAAAAGCGCATTCTTGTGGAGTCTGGAGGAGTTTACTAAATATTTCAAATCTCTTGGATTCTGAAATTTTTTTAGAATCTATTGTTAAATCAAGTGCTACCATTTACTCCTATAAGTTTGAGACTACTCTCAAAGTCTTGTTTACATACGAACAATGCATATACCATTGGCCCTATAATTTTAAAAAAGTAAAAACCTAAAACAGGACCTCGACCAGCTTCATCAATCCCAGCATTGAGAAAAAGTACATTTTTTTCACATTCTTCTTCTAAAAAGTTTATTTTTGCCGAATTTAAGTCTGTTGACGCAATTTTTATACAGCCTTCAGGACTGTTTTGATAAGTTTCGAAAATCGTTGCCAACTCCATAATCCCTCGTTAAGATAAAAATGCTGAAAAGTGCGCTGGTTTATAATGATTTGTTGTATAAGGCTGTTTCTGAGGTTTTTTTTGCTGACGGATATACAAAGATGTCTTCTTTGGTATTAAATGGTGTGGTTTTAGCGTCTGACAATTTTCTATTAAAATTAATTAGTTTAGTTGTCAAACACGCAAATTCCGAGGGAAGATCTTTTCTTGTTATAAAAGATGTTTTAAACGCAATAATCTCGATTAAAATCATATCTTTAAAAGATTTAGACATTTATTGTTCAAAAAATGCAAAATATCCATTTATTTACCCATTAATCCCAGAGGTTAAGATTAAAATCCAGAAAACTGATTGTTCAGTAGACTTTTTAAAGTTTGAATCAGAAGAATGTTCATCAAATATTGAATTAAAAGAAGAAGAAATACAAGAAGAAATACAAGAAGAAGTAATAGAAAATTTGGCGTGCCCTTTTTGTAAGAATGTTCGTGATGAAAGTACATTGAATTCAGATATGATATGTTGTGATAATTGCAATACATGGTACCACAGTGCATGCGTAGGATTATCATGCGAACAATTGAGTATAGTAACTAAGTGGTATTGTTCAGATTGTAAATTGGAATTAGAGAAATAAAATAGTTTTTTTTTATTTAAAAAAAATTGTGAAATATGATTTACCTTATAAGCCAGTATTACAAAGAATCTTTTTTTCTTAATTAGATGATTCTAAGTCAAAAGTATTAATTTAGCAATTATTAGTAATATTATTTGGTTTCAAGAAAGGGATCATCAAAAATTTTTAATACGGCTGCGCACATAATTTTTTATAAATTGATTATAGGAAGCTTGAAGTTTTGAAATGACTGAATCGTTATTTAGTAGTATAAATTACAAGGTTTTATAAATTAGTTACTTTTTTTAATGACCAGTTATTTGATCAAATATTGGTACTATTATTTGGATAAAAAATGTTATAAATATCAAACATCCATTATGCGGCTGCGCTAATAATATTTAATAGTTTAGTTATATGTGTATTGAATTTTGTTACTTTAGTTAGTTGTAAATTAACATTAGTCAACCATTTTATCTTAGATATTTTACGATTAACAGTTTTCATAAATCGAATATTAGCCAAAATTATTTAGTTTCTAAAATATAGTAATCATTTAACCTTCCTAATACGCATGCTTAATTAATATTTATTAATAAAGTAATGTGTGGATAGATGTGTTTTACCTTAGATTTTTGTAGGGTTACATTATAAATCAATGTTTTAATAGTTATTTTTTACTCACAGTTTTCATTTAGCAAATATTAGTAACATTATTTGGATAAAAAATGTTATAAATATCAAACATCCATTATGCGGCTGCGCTAATAATATTTAATAGTTTAGTTATATGTCGATAGAATTTTGTTACTCTAGTTGTAAATTAACATTAGGCAACCATTTTATCTTAGATATTTTGTTGACTAACAGTTTTCATTAATCGAATATTAGCAATATTATTTAATTTTTAGATATAGTAATCATTTACTGTATCATGTCGCACATGCGCAATTAATATTTATTAATAAAGTAATGTGTGGATAGATGTGTTTTACCTTAGATAGTTGTAAGGTAACATTATAAATCAATTTTTTATTAGTTATTTTTTAACTAACAGTTCATTATTAAAATATTAGTACCATTATTTGGATAAAAAATGTTATAAATATCAAACATCCATTCTGCGGCTGCGCTTATAATATTTAATAGTTTAGTTATATGTGTATAGAATTTTGTTACTCTAGTTGTAAATTAACATTAGGCAACCATTTTATCTTAGATATTTTGTTGACTAACAGTTTTCATTAATCGAATATTAGCAATATTATTTTGTTTCTAAAATATAGTAATCATTTAACCTTCCTAATACGCATGCTTAATTAATATTTATAAATAAAGTAATATGTGAATAGAAGTGTTTTACCTTAGATAGTTGTAAGGTAACATTATAAATCAATGTTTTATTAGTTATTTTTTACTCACAGTTTTCATTTAGCAAATATTAGTAACATTATTTGGATAAAAAATGTTATAAATATCAAACATCCATTATGCGGCTGCGCTTATAATATTTAATAGTTTAGTTATATGTGGATAGATATTTGTTACTTTAGTTAGTTGTAAATTAACATTAGGCAACCATTTTATATTATATATTTTAATATTAACAGTTTTCATTAATCGAATATTAGCAATATTATTTAATTTTTAGATATAGTAATCATTTACTCTATCATATCGCACATGCGCAATTAATATTTATTAATAAAGTAATGTGTGGATAGATGTGTTTTACCTTAGATAGTTGTAAGGTAACATTATAAATCAATTTTTTATTAGTTATTTTTTAACTAACAGTTCATTATTAAAATATTAGTACCATTATTTGGATAAAAAATATTTTAAATATCAAACAATCCTTATGCGGTTGCGCAAACAATATTTTATAGTTTAGTTATATGTCGATAGAATTTTGTTACTCTAGTTGTAAATTAACATTAGGCAACCATTTTATCTTAGATATTTTGTTGACTAACAGTTTTCATTAATCGAATATTAGCAATATTATTTTGTTTCTAAAATATAGTAATCATTTAACCTTCCTAATACGCATGCTTAATTAATATTTATAAATAAAGTAATATGTGAATAGAAGTGTTTTACCTTAGATAGTTGTAAGGTAACATTATAAATCAATGTTTTATTAGTTATTTTTTACTCACAGTTTTCATTTAGCAAATATTAGTAACATTATTTGGATAAAAAATGTTATAAATATCAAACATCCATTATGCGGCTGCGCTTATAATATTTAATAGTTTAGTTATATGTCGATAGAATTTTGTTACTCTAGTTGTAAATTAACATTAGGCAACCAATTTATCTTAGATATTTTTTGACTAAAAGTTTTCATTAATCGAATATTAGTAATATTATTTAATTTTTAGATACAGTAATCATTTACTCTATCATATCGCACACGCGCAATTAATATTTATTAATAAAGTAATATGTGAATAGAAGTGTTTTACCTTAGATAGTTGTAAGGTAACATTATAAATCAATGTTTTCTTAGTTATTTTTGGTACTATTTCGGCAAATCCCCCCCAAAAAAAAAATTAAAAAATAACCAATAAAAATAACATTAACATAACTATAATAAATAATTACAATTATAAATAATATTTTATATCACATATTAGATTAAAAAAAAAGATTATAAGCTGAAAAATTAGGTATAAGTTAAAAATATGGCAGGAATAAGTTTTTCAGAACTTAACTTGAGAAAATTGCATTTTCTTCCAGGAGAAGGTAATGAAAATGAAATAACTCTGGCAAAAGAATTAAATCTTCTAAAAAATTCTATTTTATGCCCTAAATGCTCTGCAAATCTTA
>CAKKLC010005687.1:2973-14131 GCA_918559645.1 Ceratonova shasta | reverse complement strand
TAAAAGTATAACTCATTCAATGAATGATATTTTAAATTCATCGATTCTAAGCGTAATAAATGAAAATTGGAGACCTGAAACAAATGGTAGGTGTATGGCTGCTTTGAGTTTATCTAACAATATCAAACAAATTGAAAATATTTTCTGTAGTTTCACCAAAACAATTTATGATGCATGGAGGAATACAAGCAATCGTAATATTATTATTAAAGCTAAAAAAATGTGGAGTAATTTTTATATTTTTTATCCATTTGTCAAAAACAATTATCAAACAGATATAAGGATGGTTTTTAAAGAATTTAACTCGTCAATCGATACCGAGTGTGAGTTTAATGAATTTGTTAATTTTAACATTTTTAGATCTGATGATTATGATATTTTTAAATTCTGGAAAAGCCTTTCGACCCAATTTCCAAACCTTGCGGGTAATGTGTTAGATCTATTGTGCATTCCAAATGGAAGCTGTGATGTGGAAAGGTCCTTTAGCTATTTAAGAAAGGTTCTAACGCTATTGAGATCTAGCTTAAGTTATAAAAATCTTTAGATGCAAATGATTATCTATTTTAATAATAGATCTTCAATTTCGTAGGGAAAATAAATCCAGTATTTATTTGTTTATATTTCTTTTCTTTTTAAAACATTGTAGTCTTTATTAATTGATATTTAATAATTACAGGCTTCACTTTTGAATATTGCAAAAAGTTTTTCATGTGCTTCTCTCAAAGCAAAAAAACAGACACTTAATATGAAAGCATTGTTAAAAGATAACGAATTAATTTGTACTTCCCGATTTCAACCCGAATTTTTATATAAAAATTTTAAAAAAATTGCGCCCGATTTTTACATTCCGACCGTAATTTTTTATTCCGCCCGAAAAAACGGGGCCCTAGTTATAAGTAATAAGGATGTAATTATATCTATTTTAAGATAAAATAATATATCTTACTCTAGATTCGCTAGAAAATCACATTTCCATATAAATCGAGTCATTGTGATAGTAAATGGTAAAGGCTTCTAACTTGATATTTTAATATATAATAAAAAATTATTTTTAAATTTTTATAATCATTCATACTCTAAAATTATATGAGTAAGTAGTATATCACTGTTTTAAACATTTATAATAATAACTAAGATATATATCCGTTAATGATAAAATATGTAAATTACATGTTCTTTTAGAAATAAATAAAATATATTTATATAATCAAATGTACTAGTTTTGAAAGAAATACTTTGAATTTTCTATGACAAAATTTGCATATATTTTATATACATAAACAGGTATGACAGACTAAATAAAGATAATTAGATAACAATATATCTTATCAAAAGTCTGATACTTTCTAGTCCAATATTATTCGATTTTTACTTTCTTAAAATGTTTCATTTCATAAAATTATTAAGATTATTCTATCAAAAGTGGAGAATATTATGACTATTAGATACACTTATGTTGTTAATAATTAGATTGTTCAATTATTCGATTGGTTTTATAGTGATTTGAATAGTAAAACACATAATGTACATATTATGACTATTTTTGTTACAAGATTATTTGAATAATTATTTCTAACAAAAAAATAAGACCATATTTAATTTTAAAGCATACTTTTTATATATTTTAATATAAAGATTGTTTTCAATATAGTTAGCATAAAATAATTTTTGTTTTAAAATACATATAATATGATTATTGAGTTGTACATGCTATTTTTACCTAAGGTCTAAACAGAAATCCAAACAAAGTCATTAATGATTAATAAAAGTTTATCATACTTTTTATATTATAATGAATCAATCGTTTCTTTTTAAATGCCTAACTAAGAATATGCTCAATTTTTATCGTTTTAAAAATTTATTTAATTTATTATAAACTTAATTATATAAATCTGTTTGAAAGATAAAAAATCTAAAGCATAAGATTTTATTATAGAAATAAAAGAAAATATAATAGTTCATATCATGCATTAAGGTTATTTTTGTACGTGTGAGTTTTTTAAAATTTACTTAAATTTTTTGATGTATCTGATCTTGTTTTATAAAATGGTTTTTAAAACTTGAAAAATGCACTACACTAACAATTCATTATTGAGATTTTGAAAACTTTAATTCAATTAAGTTTAATAGCCTTTACAGTTTTAATTTAATAATAAATACAAGGCAGAAAAATTATGATTTAAAAATATAACTTTATGTATCATACTTTGTATTTTTGGTTTATATTCTAAAAGTTAAAAAATAAGAATCATTTTTTCTAGATTTAAATATAGCGAATTTTAAATATCGAATTTATTTTATTTTTGTACTTATTTATGTTAAAAATATCTTTAATATAAGCAATGAAATGTTTTTTTTTTTAATTATTTCATAAGGAGAATATGTAATGATGTAGATAACATTTGTGGGCATCAATTTTTTTTACAAAAAATAAAAAAGAAAACTTTTTGATAACTAATTAAATTTCAAATCACATAAAATATATAAAATATTGTTTAATTTAAATTAAGTCAGATTAATTAAGTTTAAAAAAAATTCTTATATATAAATTAAAAGTAATTAGTTTGTTTTAAAAATGAAATAATTTAATTATTTTAACTATAGGAATCATCAAAATTTCATAAAACAACTATTCTAATATTTTGATTTAATTTGTTATATACTTATCTTCATATCTCCTAATAAAATTATAAAATAATATATCATACACATTAAAAAACCTCAGAATCTTTGCATTATTACAGTTTGGTAAGCTTTTGTAATTCCGATGGTTAGAAATACCAACCAGATTTAAAGAATTTGTATATAAATAGCTTATTTTTACTCAAAATAAGTTGAAATGTTAAGAAATTATTTTCTCAAGTAAAAAATTATATTTGCTTATTCCATAGCAAATGTATGTAAAAGTAATATGATAATTATCTGTTTTATTACCCTTTAATTCAAATATTAGAGAAAGCAACAATATTATTTATTGGAGAAAATCTCTTAAATATAATTTGATAAGCAACTAGCTTATTGTATATAAATTTCAAGCTAATTTTTTGTTTATATCTAAAAAGTTATTGATTTTTTAAAGCAAAATACTTAGGTGATGATATATTTAATTATAAATGCTGAACAGATTTTTTTTACAAAAATAGTAAATTTAAAAAATTCCATAAGTAGTACTATATGGTAAATTTTGTTACATGATGTATTTCAAAATCAAACTGTTTTAGTCTTGATTTCTTAGTATAAAACCAACTAAATGCTACTAAAAATACAATAATTTAAAATTAACTTTTATAGTAACATTGTACACTTCCTTTATTGCCTTTACAGTTTCATGAGCAAAAGTAAACTAAAAAATTACTAATTAAGTATCAAAACTAATTATATGGTTAAAGCTAGTTTTTTGATTCTTTTTAAAATAAGACTTCAATGTAAAATCTAGAAAGATTACAGTTTTTGTTTTATAGATTCTTATTAATAAAAGACCGTATTTGATTTCTACCAAATTTTGAACAAATTATTTTTTCTTTTGATTTTAAGCAATTAGATTAAAACTATCCAAGATTTTATAATATTAACTAAGTATCACTATAGAAAAGCTTTCAGAAATTTATTTACTGCTTTATAAGAATCGATCATATAATTGTTTTCTCTGACAATAAAAGTTTGTATAGTTTCAAAAAATAACGATGATCTTTTATAATTAATCAATTATTTATACAATATGGAATGATTTTGAAAAAATAAATGCATACATGATATATGTGGTTAAATCGGATTTATCTATTTGTAAAAAGATTTATTTGTCAGAAATCCATAGTTTTTTGAATGAAGAAATATTGGGAAAATGATTCCTGCTCAACTTGTTCTAGATGAATTATTAAAACAGCTATAGTTCTTTAAAGGAAATTTCAATAATTTTTCATACCAGTTATAGTGCATTTTATTAATTAGAGTGTATTTTATTCAAAAAAATATCATCGTAAATGCAAAGAAAAAAGGTCTCACAGCGATAAGAATACTAGCATAAACTTATATCAAAATATTAAATAAAGATTTACAGCATACGATAAGATTTCTGTATCAGGTGAAGACAAACCATTTAACCCTAAATGGTTTTCTTACAGAGATAAGACTCATTCAATAAAAAAAAGTTTAAGTAATGGATCTATAAATTTGAAAAATTATATTAAGATGGATTCTTAGACCTTCAAAATATGTCATTTTTTACGGATGTAGTAACTCATGCAAAAGTTCAAAGAATTCGCCTTTAAATAATTTTCTTGAAGGATCCAGACTTGATTTTCAGATCATTAATAAATAATACAGTTCTAATATAAAATAATATTAGAATATAATGCAGACTCAAGTAAGCAAGATATGGATTAATTCCTGAAGAATCACCTAAAATTATAGAAATTAATTAGTTTCTTTTTAAGGCCTAAATATTTATGATTGTTTGATTAAAGGTCAGTTGTTGACAGCTGGAGTTGAAAGAGGCACTTCGAAAATATTTATGGTCTAATTCAATAATGAAAATGGGCAAACGATTTTATAATTGATTATCAAACATTTGCTTCCTAATATAATACGTTTTTAGATAATTAAAGAGTAAATGGTGTGCTCTTTCCAAAATCAATGTATTTGATCATAAAACAGTAGAAAACCCTATAATATCCTAAAACCAAAAAATACTGGTATACACAAAAAATATAGAAGCTGTATAGTCTAGATCAGAGGTTCCCAAACTTCTTTGGCTTTGGACCCAGTTGGAAATATTTTTGACATCTTGGGACCCACTTAATAAAATTAAGCATCGAGTATTCAGTAATATCTCATAAATTAGGTCAAAAAATTACGATTTACAGACAACGCTGAGAAACTTTAGAAATTAGCACATTTAAAACATCAAAATGATAATAAGGAAAATAGTTAAAAGTTTATAGCAATCCAAAAGCAACAGTTTTAACAGTGTTATAACATTTCAACTGATATTTATTGTGTCAAGTTTTAAGAATCAATGTAAAGGATGAACCTGCATGTTATTCATAACTAAGTCAATGCTTTGTTTAAAACAAGTCAGGCACAGTCTCATGTCGTGGTATGTGCACATCCTGTTCCTCAAATTTAGTTTTGATTGCCATCAATGCTGAAAATCCAGCTACACATAAGTATGTGCTTGAAAATGGCAACGACATTGAGAAAGAAATATAGGAAAGTGCAGGAAATACAGTTGCAGCATTAAGACAAAAAATAGAAAGGCTGTTTTATGAGAACTTTTCCTTTAGAGTTACATCACATGAAAGGTCTATAAGTAGTGTTTCATTTACAGTGGACAAAGTAACTTTAGTGATATTCACTTGAAAAGGGTAACGGATCCAAGCATTTTGCTCCAGTTGTGCCATGTTTTCTGCAGAAAAATAATGAAAAAAATTTTCATATAGCAACTCCAGATGGCTTACAAATATTCTTTTAAGGCTGACTTGAGTGGCGCTATCATCCAAATTATCATAGAATAAAATGAATTCTGTCAAACAAGGAAACATGTCTAAACGTTCCTGACTAACACGAACTTTCCAGTGTGTAAGTTTTTTCATAAAAGCTTTTATTTTATCTCCATGTTTAAACAAATCACTATATCTGCCTTGTAAACTCAAATTTAGATCATTGAGACTATTAAAAATGTCAACCAAATAGACTAATTTGGCTAGCTAATCCATGTCAACCAGGTAGCTACACAATGCTGATTTCTTGTTTAACAAAAATGCATATACCTCTTGTCTTAATTCAAAAAGTATAAGTAGAACCCGACCTCTTGATAGCCATCAAACTTCTGTGTAAAAGAATAAGTGTTTGTGTTTAGTGCCCATCTCAGAACACAAAAGTTAAAATAAACGTATATTAAGAGAAATTGTTTTAATGTGATTCACAATTTTTACTGCATTCTTCATCACTCCATAAAGTTCTTAGCCGAGATCCTTTGCAGCCAATGCTTCACGGTATATAAAACAATGGAATGAGACAGGATTGGGAGCCACATTTTTTATGCGTTGTATGATACTAGAATATTTACTGGTCATGGCTGCTACATCTGTTGTAACACCCACACAGTTAATCTATTTGAAACCATTTTCATTTATAAAGGTATATAGACATTGAAATATTTTCTCACCTGTAGTTCTGGTAGGTAATACTATAGAGAAAAGGAATTCTTCTTGTAGGATGGAATCAATGTAATTAATAAATCGCACAAACACCAAAAGTATTGCACAGTCAGCACCATTATTTGACTCATCTAACTGCAACGCAAATTTTTTGTAAATTTTCAAACTGTTTACTAATTGTTCTTATACATCAACTGACATGTCTTCAATGCATCAATTTAAAGTTTTGTTTGATAACGGGATTACGCGAATCTTGTTAGCCATGGAGTCTAATAGCATTGATCTTGACATATCGATTGCAGATGGAAGAATTAATTCCTCTACTATTGAATGTGGTTTTTTAGCCTTCGCAAATCTCAGTGCAACTTCGTATGATGCCTTCTATCTGCTGAAATCAAGTGCAGTGAATTTTTTAAAGCTGGAAGTTTTTTTCTTGAATCCTTCACTTTTATGTTTTAAAAAATCTGCGGATTTACCGACAGTATCACGGTTTTTTGTTTCCTAGAAACGCGCCAGTTTGGATGGCTTCATGCTAGCATTGGCAAGAATCTCGAAACAAATCACACAAAGAGTTTTTGGTTCATCGCCTGAGTAAGTTGAAATAAATCTGTAAGTCAGATATGATTCATAATATTTACGCTTCGGCGGACATGTCTTCTTTGTATTCGGTAATCGACTATCAATCGTTAAACCAGAATCATTGTCCATCTCTGACTCTGAGCTATGACCGCTCACACATTAGAAAGATTTGCGTTTTTGTTTCAAAAATGTACCCATATTTATTTTTTTCGGATATTTTTTATAATTAAAAATTGAATTTTCTACGTTTAAATAAAGTTGTTTATTATTTAAATAGCAGACGTTTTTTATAATTCTGAGTTTCTAAGTTCGCGCACTATTTCCTGTTCATATACACTCATAAGTAGAAGCTAGTTTTAGCTCAATCATTATCAAATGTTGTTGTTCCGCTAGTTATACTAGAATAAAGTATGAAGTTTGCAAGTTACTTAAATAAAAGATGACAAAAGTTATTTTTTCCTAAAAACTTTTGCGATCCACTTGCCAGAGCTTTGCGACCCACAGTTTGGGAACCTCTGGTCTAGATCAGTATTTCACAAGCTGGGACATATGACTTTTTTGAAGATAATACAAATTAATTAATTTTTTTATGTTTTATTAAAATATTGATGCTAAAATAATTGATTTTTTTGATTATAATTTATATGCATTTACACCATATGTTCCTATAATAATTTTTTTTTAATGGCTAATCGAGGATTTTTGATTGTTTGAGTAGGCATAGATGACATATGCTTAGCAAACACTGCTCTAGATTTAAAGCATTCCTGCTCTAAAAACAAAGGTATAACTCTGGAGCAAAGTCATTATTTTTTTTAAGTTTCTATAGCAGTACAAAATAGAAAAAAAGAATGCGTTTAAATGTTTTTATAAACTTAATAAATAATTCTCAAATATTTATCCTACAATTTTTTTTAAGATCAAATGCGCTATAACTAAAATCAAACATAAAAAATTTAAGAATTGTATACTATAAATGTTATATACTATTCTGAAGAATGAACAAACAAATATAAATGTAAAATTGAAACGACAATAAAAACTTAGAAATATCATCCACAAATAGTTGATTATAATGGATAAAAGTACAAGAAACTTACGACTATATAAAATAAAAAATTATTAAGTTTTTAAACTAAAAATTCCAAATACAGTCATAGCTCATTTATCGGAAAATTCAATTTGCAAATTTTTTTTACAAAATTTTTTTGATTCTATATAATATTAAAAATTTCACCCGGAAATCGGCTATACAGATTATATTTTTAAAGTATACAAATTTTTTATGGGCATGGAACTGAAAAGAAAACTTCAAACAATTTTAAAGCTTTTAAAACAAAAGATATGTCATTTAAAAATAAAAAATAGCATTTAAACGATTGCTGGAATAGCAAAAATCATATTAAAAGACGATAAAATTGAAATAAGCCTTTCAACTATTAATGATATATTACTGTCCAGAGATAAGTGGTTTTCATTATAAAAAAAATTGTACGCCAAACAATAAAAGAATTTAAAAGGGTGCTCAAAAGGAACTTGAGGATGTGCTTTTTATTTTAATGAACCAAATTTTATAATAAAAATATGTTATTCTTAACTATGATATGTTACGAAAAAAAGGCTCAAAAATTCGGTGAAGATTTAAAAATTACTAATTTTAAATACTCTAACGATTGGATGCAACACTTTAAAAGAACATATAATTTGAAGTCTAGAAAGATTGAAGGCGAGGCTAATGAAGTTAGCCTGGATGTTGTACAAAAGGTTAAGAAATTTATGCAAAACATCACAAAAGAGTATGACGATATCAGTATTTTTAATTTAGATGAAACAGCTTTTCTTTTACAAATTGGATACCAAGAAGACTTTGGCATAAAAAAATCAGTGGTAAAAAAAATTATAAAAAAAGAGTCACAATAGCTCTGTGCTATAATGCTGCATTAATGTATAAGATCAAACCTTCGAATTACACACACGGCCAACGCATCCAAGAACAATTAAATCAAACAAATTCAGTCCAAATATTTATATAAAATATGCCTCAAAACAAAATTGTTGTATGACTACGGTAATTGTAACAAAATATATAAAGGAAATTAAATCTGTGATTCATTAATGAATAAAAAATACTCAATTTAGTGGAAAATTCATCTTTTCATATTCAATTTCAAAATCTGAGCCGTCTTTAAATTATTTTTCTTCCAGCAAAAATGAATTCTAATATACAACCAATAAATTGTGAAATTATTCATTCATTTAAGGCAATTTAAAAAAATATTTAATAGAAATTTTAGTTTAAAATGCTTTATTTGAAAATTTAAAAAGCTTTATTTGATTACTGTCATTAAATTTGTTTGCAAATTTTGAAACTTAATTGATATAGTAACAACAAAAAATTGTTTTAAAAAAATGAAATTATATTTGGAGATGTTGGAACAGAAAGGGAAAATTGTTATTTGAATGAATTTAGTAAAACTTTGACTCAAAATGAAATTGATGAATTACCAGAAAATTATATTTGGAGATGTTGGAACAGAAAGGGAAAACTGTTATTTGAATGAACTTAGTAAAACTTTGACTTAAAATGAAATTGATGAATTAGCAGAAAATTATATTAATAAGTGTATAGATATGGAAAAACCTATTGAAGATGATAAAATAATTTAGGCAGTGAAACAAGATGAAATGAAAGTTATTTTAATAACGAAAAAACTCAAAAAATCAATCGTAGAAAATTAAAATGATGATGTTATTGAACAAAAACAATAGAATTTTGTTTCCAAATCACAAATAATGGAGGCTTTAAATATTATAAAAACTAATTTATGTCATAACGATATTTTGGATTGTGTTGATGATATACTATTTAAAAAAATAAATGTTAGAAGATTACATAAATATGAAAATTTTGTATTGAGAAGATCAAATCTACGGAAAAGACATCTGAAAACAACTGATTTTTTAACTAAAAAAGAATGATTTTTTTACCTTATTTATTCGTAAAATAATAAAAAGTTACTATCCGAATAATTGAGGAATGACTGTATTGTATATAATAATCTTATTATGTTAATTTTCAATATAATAATCTTAATGTGTAAATTTATATAATAAAAAATGTTATCCTAGTTCTATAAATTAACTGAAATGCTGTATGTATTGCTAATATAATAATTTTCGGATTCTTAACAAGAGATTAATATATTTTCTCATTTAATATTGACTATCATACATATTTTATTTCAAAAATCAACCTTGAAATCAATATATATAACACATGTTCGGTTAGAAGATGACTACATTAGCTTGTTTAATTGTTTTGATTAGTTGCCATTTTAAATAACCCATTCTTCTATTATTTAGAAGTTTTATATAGAATCAATTATTTTTATATTTTTGTTTGTAGAAATAATCAGCTCTCATTTGGTATCATATTTTAGTTTATTTACGTTCTACCGCATTTTATTTTTTAAAAAATTAAGAGTTAAAAAAATATATATAATTGTTTTTTTAGAGTAATAAAACCAATAAATATTTTTTTTTCATTTTATATTACCAAAGAAACTGTATTATAAATTCACAACGCTTCTTCTGACTATTTTCATTGTTTCTTCTAGAAAAGACTCTAATCTGTACCATAAGCCTTCTAGCTTTTGTGTAAAAACCTCAGACTTTTATAGATTTACAAAATTATAGATCTGGTTCACATTGTCGTGTTCAAATCCATTTAGTCATTTAAAGGCACTCGTATATGCTCTTCAATTATTGGTTTAAATAATTGATCCAGGAAGTATATTTTGTAATATTACATCTATAATGGAATCTGTATTTCTATTTCCTACGGGAACAATAAATGCTTTTTTAATTCCTCTCAACAGCAGCTATTAACCATTTATTAGCATTCCTCGATTGTATCTGCGCTTAGAAAATAAGCTTTCATCGATCTCAACTATTTTCTGGTATCATCAGTATAAACCCCCCTAATTGATTTCTTGGGTTATCAGTTTATTTGCATATTACCTGGCAAATTACACTACAATAATCACTAATTGTATTACGACTTATGGGTTAATCATATGAAATGTAATGATAAGAAATAAGGATTAAATCAAATTTTTATTTAATTTAAAAATAAATAAAAATTAATCCCATTAACTGACTTATGAAATATTACACGGAAATCCTGGAACCAATTTTTCATGCACCAGTAGAGGTGCAAATAGAGTTTTTGACAAATATTGGACTATTAAAAAAAACTATTACATGCAATTACTGTAATTCTAACATGAAAAAAACCTATAAAACACAAAGAGAAGATAATCATGTATTTAAATGTGTTAACAAGGAATGTATCAAGCATAAGACGACTTTAAGCATAAGGAATTCAAGCTTTCTAGAAAAATTTAGAATATAATTAAAAT
>CAKKLC010005686.1:5592-29678 GCA_918559645.1 Ceratonova shasta | reverse complement strand
AAGTCTTCAAGTTCATGAAACGCAAGAATATTGTTCACCGTTCAGTGACATCGATCGGCTTGAACCTTTTGGCAGATTGGGAGAAAAAAATTGAGTCATTTGTAACTGAACATATAGGATAATGACACTTTCGATCACATCGGCAACATGGATGAAGTGCCAGTTTTTTTACATGCTATCAAAATTTAAAATAAATTTTCGAGGATCCTTTGATTTTCGTATTGCAACAACAGGCGCTGAAAAATCGATGTTTACCGTCGTTCTGTGCGTGACAGCAAGTGCTGTAAAATTACCAACATACATAATTTTTTGCTAAAAGACGATTCCAAAGGGAAATTATTCAGTAAATGTTATCATTTCCGCGAAAGAAATTTCATGTATGATCTCAACTAAAACTCAACTTTGGCATGAGTAAGTATAGATGAAGCGGAAAAATTCAATCTTTCATCGCAAATCTTTGCTTATGCTGGATGCTGCTCCCGGTCACAGAAACGATTACTTGAAAAACAAATTCCATACAAATGGTACACTGATGCCCATGATACCAGGAAGTTTGACAACAAAACTTCAAGTTCTGGACATCAGTTCATACAAATCATTCTAATCTCGTCTCCGAAGCAAGTAGGAACAATAGATGATTTACGGTTATAAGGAGTTTATAAAATCAAGAAATATGAAGCGTGCTTCATATGAAGAAGTCGCAAAATGGATTAATGAAGCTTGAGAAAAAGTTCTAGCGTTGACGATTGAAAACATCTGAGATGAAACTACCGTCATCTTTTATACTGACAGAAATGGATATGACAAAAGCGACTAAGATGTTGAAAAGCGAGATGATGGAGATTGAGTAAAGTGAGAATAAAAACGATGAGAACGAAGAAATTTACTAGAAATTGATCAAAATTTTAACAGCGTAAGTAAATTTGGTCAGCGATGAAGAAAAATTTGATGAATTCATTTTTTATTTTCCTTTACTAAGCCACTTTTCACTCGAAAAAAAACTTTCAAACCCTTTTAAGCTAGGGGCTTATAATGCGAAAATAGGGTACATCAAATTTATGAATTTAACATATTTACGGAGTATCAATAACATTTGATAAAATGTAAAACCTGTAGTACACTATTAAGACATCTAAGCAATAATTTTTTATTTCATATTTGACCTCATTATAAATTTTAAACATTTAAACTTGCGTAATGAATCCGTGTCCTTCTAATAAGGTTAGATTTAGATAATAACAATCTATTTTAATAAAATAAACAAAGTATTTATATTATTTCATTAATTTTAATAAATTTCTACTTTATAATTAAATATACTATTCTTTAACCCCCGATATATAAACACAATTTTCATTAAATATAAACTTAGTTAATATTCCATTATATTAGAAAGAATATTTTAGGACATTTATATGAAAATTTCTGTTATAAAAGACTCTGCGTCCAATATAATTGGCTTAGATATCTTAAAATAAGTCAAGTGAATAATAGAGTTCTATAAAATAAAGCAATATACCATTTCAAATAGTTTCATAATAATTAATCTCTCAAAAATTAAAATAAACACAAATTATCTGGCCAAATACATATAAAAAGTATGTTTGAGTTTTAAAATAAATAAAGTTTACTTATTTAAGATCGTTTATTTTTTTTATTTTTAAAAACAATCCTTCTAACGAACTAAATTTTATGAAATCTTATGGTTTAGTCTTATATGTTAAAAGTTAATTTATTTATTTCATAGAAATGTATCCCAAATATCTAGTGGCAACACAAATGGATTTTTTATACATCAAGACGTAAGAAAAATCTACATTTGTTACAAACATATATTTTGTATAAATTCCAACTTTTCTTTGTTTTTATAGTTTTCATTTTAATATATTGATCGTATTATTTTGAAGAGTCATTTAAAATTTTTATATAAAAGTCTTTAGGCTATACTTTAACCAAAATTTTGATTACTTGTAATCTATTTGAAAATAACCTACCATTTTTTTTTATTTTAAATCAAATAAACACACCTTTACATTTAAAAATCAATACAAAAACTATTTATATCCAGCAATGATTAAGGAAATCTTTTTTCATATATTTCTATTTTTATAATTAGAAATATCACAAATTCTTATTACAAAAATACGTTATAAACTTGTAAATATTTTAAATATATATAATAGATTTTTAATTTAAAAATGACTAGTTGTTTAAAATAAAATTAAAAAAAAATGGGAACTTTAGTATAATTGCCATACGCACTAAGTTTTTATGTTTCTTATAATATAAAATATTATATTTACTTATTCTCGGTAAAATTTCTCTATGATATTATTTTGTAAACACTTCCTTATAATTGAATGATTTCTTTTGTATAATGAAGATTTAGGTTTCAGAATCAGTCAAAATCTAGTTTATTTTTAAATTTTATAAACATTTCGAGTCAAAAAATAAAAAAAACATTTTTATCCATTCAGAATTATAAGTTTAAATTTTTCATTTTCTTGACTAAATTTAAGGTAAGATTTGTAGTATTAGAAAGAAGCAATAAGAAAATTAACAGATAAGATATTGTATAACAGTCACTATATTTTATTTTTCTAAAATCAAAATCTTTTGATTGGAACACCTTAATTATAATCAAAAATTGGTATTGTTGAATTCTAAGTCATCAAATAATATAAGAAAAAACTTAGCTACTTAAAATAAGTCTTTTTAACAATACTATCAAGGTCTGAATGAATTCATGAATAGACCTGGGTAAAAAAAACCATATCATGCAAGGTGAGGTCTACAATTAGATTAGCTTGTTTTCTGTAAACATAGTATAGAATGTTATTAATAAAAATATTGAAATCTCATCATTCCTCAAAAAGTAAGTTAACATTTCCAGAAAAAATTATTTTAAAACTATCTACTAGAGATGGAATATTTATTAATACAATTTGGAATATCCAATTTATTATATCTTAACTGTAAAATATCAACCTTATTAAATATGAAATTTCACCTGTGCTATTCATACACATTAAAAAATTAAATATATTAGTCAATTATTAAAATACAGGGCAAAATGGTCGCCAAAAATCTTGATTATGAAATGCAAAACAGAGTTCTGAAAGAAATTTTATTTTTTATAGTTAATATATATATATAATATTTATAGGGAAAACTTTTTTTTTATAATTAAATATTCAACATATCAACAACATACAACAACATCTTATATACTACCCAAATAAATACTACTTACCAAATAATAACTTTATTTTTATAGTTAATATTTAATATATCAACAACATAAAACATCTTATATGCTAATTTAATGAATGTTACTCTCCGAATAAAAAAAATATTTTTATAGTTAATATTACATATATATTTACAACATACATCTTATATGCTACCCAAATGAACATTACACTCCAATTAAAAACTTTTTTTTTATAGTTAATATTCAATTATCTACAACATAAAAATCTTTTTTACTACCCATATGAACATTACTCTCCAAATAAAAACTTTTTTTTTATAGTTAATATTCAATATATCTACAACATAAAAATCTTTTTTACTACCCATATGAACATTAAGACCAAATAAAAACTTTATTTTATAGTTAATATTCAATATATCTACAACATAAAACATCTTATATACTACCAAACGAACACTACTGACCAAATAAAAACTTTATTTTTATAGTTAATATTACATATATCTACAAGATACATCTTATATACTACCCAAATAAACACTACTTACCAAATAAAAACTATATTTTTATAGTTAATATTCAATATATCCACAAAATACAACATCTTATATACTACCCAAATGAACATTACTTACCAAATAAAAACTTAATTTTTATAATTAATATTTAATATATCAACAACATACAACATCTTATATGCTAACTAAATTAACATTACTCTCCAAATAAAAACTTTATTTTAAAAGTTAATATTAAATATATCCACAAAATACAACATCTTATATACTACCCAAATGAACATTACTCTCCAAATCAAACCTTTATTTTAAAAGTTAATATTAAATATATCCACAACACACAACATCTTATATACTACCCGAACGAACACTACTTACTGAATAAAAACTTTATTTTTATAGTTAATATTACATATATCTACAACATACATCTTATACTCTACCCAAATGAACATTACTCTTGAAATAAAAACTTTTTTTTATAGTTAATATTCAATATATCTACAGCATACATCTTATATTCTACCGAAATAAACGTTACTCTCCAATAAAAAACTTTATTTTCTAAATTTATATTTAAATATCTACAACATAAAAATCTTATATACTACCCATATGAACATAAAGACCAAATAAAAACTTTATTTTTAGTTAAAATTCAATATATCGACAATATAGATCTTATATGCTACCCAAATGAACATTACTCTCCAAATAATAACTTTGTTCATAAAGTTAATATTCAATTATATCTCCAACATACAACATCTTATATACTATCCAAATTAACAATACTCTCCAAATAAAAACTTTATTTTTATAGTTAATATCAAATTATATGCATAATAACATCATTTCTATTCCTAAAACTCTTGGCAAGTGGTGATTTCGATCCTTGCCAGAGAAGATGCTGTACCAGTTCCAAGTACAGGTGCTATGTCATGTAATGACATGCTAATCAAGTATTAGAACGAGTATCATATGGAAAAACGAATAGCTATGGCTCTATAAGATGCACCGAGCCATTTAATATGCAGAAGGCTCCGATAAACGATGTTGTAGAGCAGAGGTTCCCAAACTTCTTTGGCTTTGGACCCACTTTAAAATATTTTTAACATCTTGGGACCCACTGAATAAAATTAAGCATCGAGTACTCAGTAATATCTCATAAATTGGGTCAAATTTTTCCGATTTACAGACAGCGTTTAGATACTATAGAAATCAGCACATTTAAAACATAAAAATGAAACATAGGATAACCGTAAAAAATTTATTGCAATTCAAAAGCAACAGTTTTAACAGTGTTATAACAATTTACCTGATATTTATAATGTCAAGTTTTAAAAATCAATGTGAATGATGGGCCTGCATGTTATTCATAACTAAGTATATGCGTGGTTTAAACAAGTTACGCACAGTCTCATGTCGTATTCTGTGCACAACCTGTCCCTGCATTAAGTTTTCATTGCCACCAATGCTTAAAATTTAGCCTCACATAAGTATGTGGTTGAAAATGGCAACAAAATTGACAAAACAATATCAGAAAGTGCAGGAAATATATTTGCAGTATTAAGTCAAAAAATTAAAAAAATACTGTTTTCTAAGAACTTTTCCTTTAGAGTTCTATCACATGAAAGGTGAATAAATTGTGCTTCTATTGCAGCGGACAAAGTTACTTTAGTGATATCCGCTTGAAAATGGTTACGGATCCAAGCATTTTACTCTAGTTGTGTCATGTTTTCTGCAGGAAAATAATGAACAAACTTTGCATGTAGCAAATCCAGATGGCTTGAAATTATACTTTTAAGGCTGACTTAAGTGTCACTATTATACAAATTATCCCAGGATAAAATCAATGTTTTCAATCAAGGAAACATGTCTAAACTTTCCTGACTAACACGAACTTTCCAGTGTGTATTTTTTTTCTGATAAGCTTTGATTTTATCTCTATGTTTGAACAAATCAGTCTCTGCCTTGTAAAATTAAATTAAGTTTATTGAGACTAAAAAATGTCAACCAAATAGGCTAATTTGGCTAACCAATCAGTGTCAACCAGGTAGCTAAACATTGCTGATTTCTTGTTTAACAAAAATGCATATACCTCTTGTCTTAATTCAAAAAGTCTAAGTAGAACCCGACCTCTTGATAGCCATCAAACTTCTGTGCTAAAGAATAAGTGTTTGTGTTCAGCCCCCATCTCAGAACAGAGAAGTTTAAATAAATGTACATTAATAGCAATGCTTTTAATGTGATTCACAATTTTTGATTGTATTTATCATCACTTCATGAAGTTCTCGACTGAGATCCTTTGCAGCCTTTGCTTCACGGTGTATGAAACATAGGTATGAGACAGTATTGGGAGTTATATTTTTTATGCGTTGTATGACACTAGAATGTTTACCGGTCATGGCTGCTGCTCTACCTGTTGTAACACCTACATAGTTAATTCATTCAAAAACATTTTCAGTTATGAAGGTATATAAACAATGAAATATTTTCTTACCTGTAGTTCTGGTAGGTAATTCTATAGAGAAAAGGAATTCTTCATGTAGGATAGAATCAATGTAATTAATGAATCGCAAAAACACCAAAAGTATTGCACAATCGGCAACATCAGTTGACTCATCCAACTGCAACGCAAATTTTTTAGCTAATTTTCAAACTGTTTACTAATTGTACTTTTACATCAACTGACATGTCTTCAATGCGTCGATTTACATTGTCATTTAATAACGAGATTGCGCGAATCTTGTTTTTCATGGTCTCTCCCAACACTGATCTTGCCATATCGATTGCAGATGGAATAATTAATTCCTCCGCCTTTGTATGCGGTTTTTAAGCCTTCGTAACTCTCAGTTTAACTTCGTATAATGCCTTTAATCAGCTGGAACTTATTGCAGTGAATTTTTTTAAGCTGAAAGTTTGCTTCTTCGGTACTTCTTTTTTATTTTTGAAAAAATCTACGGATTTACCGACAGTATCACGGTGTTTTGTTTCCTGGTAACGCGTCAGTTTGGATGGCTTCATGCTAGAATTCGCAAGAATCTCCAAACAAAACACATACTGAGGTCTTGGTTCATCGCCTGAGTCAGTTAAAATAAATCCGAAAGTCAGATATGATCCATAATATTTACGCTTTAGCAGAAATGTCTTCATTGTACTTGGAGGTCGACTTTCAAGCGTTAAACCAGCATCATTGTCCGTCTTTGACTCTGAGCTATGACCACTCACACATTAGAAAGATTTGCGTTTTCGTTTCAAAAATTTATCGATATTTAATTTTTGCGGATATTTTTTATAATTAAAAATTGAATTTATTACGTTTAAATAAAGTTTTTTATTATTTTAATAGCAGACTTTTTTATAATCCTACGTTACTAAGTTCGCGCACTATTTCCTGTCCATATACACTCATAATTAGAAGCTAGTTTTAGCCCAACTATTGTCATATGTTGTTCCGCTAGTTATACCGGAAAAAAGTATGAAGTTTGCAGGTTACTGAAATAAAAGACTAAAAAAGTTATGTTTTCCTAAAAACCTTCGCGACTAACATGCCAGAGCTTTGTGACCCACAGTTTGGGAACCTCTGTTGTAGAAAACAATTTGGACTAACAAATATTTAGATTTAATGTTGCTTTTGGTTCATATGTAATGTTTTTTGTGTGATGCCTTGTAATGTAATAATTTTGCTAACTAGTATTAGTGTTGAATTATTTGGAGAGTAATGTTTACTTGGGTAGTATAAAATATGTTTTATATTGTAGATGTATTGAATATTAAATGTAAAAAATTAATTTTCTTTCGTAAGTCTGCCTCACATTTCATAATAATCATTTTCGGTGAAGATTTTGGTCTTACATCAATTATTCTCCACAAAAAATTATCAATTTACCATTTTAAGTTAAGAATTTACTCCTACTATGTTTAAAGGATATATAAACAATTTTAAGAAGAAAAATTCGTTATATTACAAAGTTGAAGAGTGGGGCAAAAATGAAATTTAGACAATTAATTTATTGTTAATGTTATGTACTAAAAACATGTTGCAACATTAGAAACTTCCATTATCAGATCAAGCATGTAGTTTTTTAAAAGTTCTTCAAATTGAGTGCAGCTAAATTACTGTAAACATTTTCTCTTAAATCACGCCATAGAAGTTCAATTTCGTTGTTGTGTATCATTATATCTACTTCTCACAACGAATCTTTTTCTGTGATTAATTGTTCAGTGTTTATTAAATTATGATCGCCTGTTATAACCTCGCCATGAATCTGTTGCAGTTCCTATTGCATACTCAAATATTTTCATATTTTGGGTAAAAAAATAATAAAAAAATTGGCGCTAACTTTTTAATACTACGGAAAAATTAGTATAATCTTAGTAAGATTGGAATGCTAGGCTCTTTTCCAGCTAAAAATGCATCAATTTACTTGAAAACATTTTCACATGTATTTTAGTGCCATTTAGTAACGAAGAGGAAGACTTGACTATCTACATCAGAAGACTTGACTACCTACATAAGAAAACTAACTTTATCACTTTCATGTCCTTTATTAAGTATGCTGTAAATTATTTTATTTCTCATACTGTCACAAAAATTGACAATTAAATTAAAATATCAGTAGAAGAATTAATATACAAAATATTTATAGTTTTAATTAAGTAAAAGGAAATTACTAAAATTGATTTCAAACTTACCTGCATTGTTAATAAAAACAGAATTAATGGAAATAAGTCAAGCTAGACTATTTAAAATAATTCGCTTTGATTAAACATTGTAAGAATAGATAGATTTTAATGTTAGAAATTTTTTAGAGGTCGCTTGTCTTGTGCCATTCAATCAGCATAGCTCTTAGTAAATCTCAGTCAATATTTAATTTGAGATATTTCAAATTCCAAGTTAGATCGAATCAATTAAATTTGGTTTGAATTACTAAGTCGTTAAGGTTCCTTTTCTTATTTTGATTATTACATATTTCAGCTATGAAAAGGATAACAAAATTTACAAAATTAATAATTTAGTCTTTTTTTCTACAATCATCCAAGTTAAGACTAAGACAAGAAGATCTGTATGCAAATAATAATAAAATAAGTTTTAAAAATGATTGTACAAAAGCTTTTTTCCATACTTTTCCCAAATAATATAGATAAAACTATAAGGATTTTCATACTTATGATTAGAATTCAAAAGGATAAAAGTCTTAATAAGAAGTTAGTAGCTATTATTTCTTGTCAATTGCTTTATTCAGTAAAATAATTCTAAAAATTTAGTTCTTGTTGTATATAGAGTTTAATGTTTAACAACAATAGGTTTACACACTTTAAAATTGGATCTATTATAAAAGCTTCTCTAAAAATTTTCATCAATTTTCTACAAGTTGATAAAATATTTTCTTAAGGAGTATTATTTTTGTATACTTATAACCTACTTATGTGATAATATAAATATAAAATATTTCCTTGGTGTATAATAAATTATGAAAGAAAAATTAAATTATTTATTTAGTGTTTTTTATTCTATTATTTTCCGGATTTTTTAAAAAACAGGGAATTTCGAAACAAACAGAACCCGTTGTAACAACACCACAAAGATTTAAGAATTGATTACATCTAATTTATAAGTATTCGATTATTAGATACTTAAAATTTCAAATCACAAACAAAATATAAAACATAGATTTTTGAAAGTATATTATTATGATTTTTTTTCTTAAAATGTATTCAACATTTTAACTTTATTAATAAGTAACACTTCCACAAACCACCTTTAGCAAATCATATTTTCTTTGGTAATTTGTATCTTATAATATAATTTCTGATATATTATCAAAGCCCACATAATTTCTGTTATATTATCAGAGCCTACATAATTTCTATTATATTATCAGAGCCTACATAATTTCTATTATATTATCAGAGCCTACATAATTTCTATTATATTATCAAAGCCTACATAATTTCTGTTATATTAGAAAATCCCACATAATTTCTGTTATATTATCAAAGCCTACATAATTTCTGTTATATGATCAAAGCCTACATAATTTCTGTTATATTATTAAAGCTTGCATAATTTCTGTTATACTATCAAAGCCTGCATAATTTCTGTTATATTATCAAAGCCTACATAATTTCTGTTATACTATCAAAGCCTGCATAATTTCTGTTATATTATTAGAGCCTACATAATTTCTGTTATATTATGAAAGCCTACTTAATTTCTGTTATATTATCAAAGCCTACATAATTTCTGTTATATGATCAAAGCTCACATAATTTCTGTTATATTATCAGAGCCTACATAATTTCTATTATATTATCAAAGCCTACATAATTTCTGTTATATTATCAAAGCCTACATAATTACTGTTATATTAGAAAATCCCACATAATTTCTATTATATTATCAAAGCCTACATAATTTCTGTTATATTATCAGAGCCTACATAATTTCTGTTATATTATCAGAGCCTACATAATTTCTGTTATATTATCAAAGCCTACATAATTTCTGTTATATGATCATAGCCTACATAATTTCTGTTATATTAACAAAGCTTGCATAATTTCTGTTATACTATCAAAGCCTACATAATTTCTGTTATATTATTAGAGCCTACATAATTTCTGTTATATTATGAAAGCCTACTTAATTTCTGTTATATTATCAAAGCCTACATAATTTCTGTTATATGATCAAAGCCTACGTAATTTCTGTTATATTATCAAAGCCTGCATAATTTCTGATAAATTATCAAAGCCAACATAATTTCTGTTATATTATCAAATTCCACATAATTTCTGTTATATTATCAAAGCCCACATAATTTCTGTTATATTATCAAAACCCACATAATTTCTATTATATTATCAAAGCCTACATAATTTCTGATGTATTAGAAAAGCCCACATAATTTCTGATATATTAGAAAAGCCTACATTATTTCTGTTATATTATCAAAGCCTACATAATTTCTGTTATATTATCAAAGCTTGCATAATTTCTGTTATACTATCAAAGCCTACATAATTTCTGTTATATTATCAGAGCCTACATAATTTCTGTTATATTATCAAAGCCTACATAATTTCTATTATATTCCCTGTTAATTAGGTAAAACCTTAATAATTAAAAATGTTGTGAGCAACCCATAAAACATTTAAAAAATTTTCTAATTTAATAATTTTAAAGAACTTACACTTTTAAGATTAAAATGCAAGGAAAAGCATATTTTTTTCAACAGCTAAAAAAAAGCTTTCTACTCACACAACATGAAACAGGGTGTTTTTTCATATTTTTCTGATAAACAAATTTGCTTGAATATTTTCTACTTTTCTACTAAATCCTGAGTCTTAATTAATACGTTGATACACATCCCTCTAAATCATTATCGGAGCAATATATAGTTTAGACAATTTTAATTGCATCCTGATGCATGAAAACCCAGCTCTAAGTACCAAAAATATAAAAAATCAAATAATTATTTTATATTTAAATTTAAATAAATTATAGAATTCTTAGTCCTGGGATTTCTTCTAGTTGCAATCTTTCTTCAAAATCACTATAATTGCTTCTATATATATATATATTTCATTCTAAAGTAAATTCATTATTTTTACCATTAATTTCTTCTAAATGTCAATGTTCTAACAGTGTATGTGAACCAATTAGATTTATTTAAACTAATTTTATTAATTTTTTAGGTCATATTTATTAAATAATAAATCCATTTGCTTTTAAAAAACAACGGTATAGATAAATATGCTATTTTATTGGTATAAGAACAAATCAGTATAAAAATTGAATTAAAAATAATTTGTTTTCTGATTGTGTACAACCAGACTTCTTTAAACTGGCCTAAAAAATTTATTTAAATTTTATTAAGTAATTTTGTTAGTTCATTAAAAATTTGATGCAAAGTAAATTTTAAATGAGAATAATACTGATATATTCCTAATTTTGCATACTATTCAAATTTTTTACTGTTATTTCTACTCTCCCTAAACACTTTTAACAATCCAGGGTTATTATTTCTCAATTAAACTCGAACAATATTGACTTATACAACACAAATGTGTCGCTACTATAAATATTTTTTAAAAATGAAATAACTTATACCGTTATATTTTTTGGTGTCTATTTGAAAGCTAGAATATTGCTTACACTATTTTTATATGACTTTCATAAGATATTGTATAATAATATTAAATCTGGTAATATTCATTAAATAAATATAAAACTCGGTTCACGCCAGTTATAGCGCATTTTATTTCCTTGACAAAATGAGAGCTAAAAATTCAAGAATAATTATTTATTTAGGTAATAAAAACATTAAACCGCTTTCTATTTTGTACTGCCATAGAAACTGAATTAGAAATTCATTATTTTGTTCCTGATTAATACCTTTGTGTTCTCGTAAGAAGGCTTTTAATCTAGACCATAATCCCTCTATATTTTGCTTGTGCACGGCTGGATTTTCCGGATTTACAAAGTTGAAGGTGTGATTTATCGTTTCATGCCTAAATTTATTAAGTCTGACAAGGGCACTACCATATGCCCATTAATTGTCTGTATAAATGATTGTGCCAGGAAGTACATTTTTGGAGATCACATCCATAATTGTATCCATTTTTCTGTTTTGAACTGGGACTTTAAATAATTTTTTGGAACCCCTTTCAACTCTAGCTATGTACCACTGCTCATTAATGAGTCTTCCACGGTTATATTTCCATTTGGAAAGAGATTTTATCAATCTCTACAATTTTTGGAGATCCATCAGGATTTAAGCAACCAATTTTCTCACTTAAATCAGCAATAAATTCACAGATAATTTTACGAATGATACTGCAATATTCACCAACTGTATTCCTGTTTAATCCCAATTAGTAGGCTATATCGACGTAGGGAACTCAGTTTAAATATTTATACATAATCTTAAGAATAGATTTGAAATCAAGTCTAGTTCCTTCAAAGTAGCTATTTAAACGGATACTCTTCGATGTTTTACTTGGGTTATTACATCTTAAAAAAAATCCATCTTTTGCAGCCTTACGACCTTATATACAAGATTCTTAAAAGGTGTGCACCCAATACATAAACTTTCATTTGCTATGATTCTTGTTTCTGCAAGAAATTTATTATGGGCAATATGGTTAGCCATAACCTGTTCTAAAAAGCTTTCGGTGATTCTTAAGTTCAATATGTCATTATTTGACATGAGTTTATGTTCATCCACGATTCTCTGTGAGCTCTTTCTTCTTCCCATTTTAAGCGCTTTTTTTTCAAAAAAATAAAATGCGCTATAACTGGCATGAACCTAAAACTCTATTGAATCTATCATTTTTCTCTATTTAAGTCAATTTAATTGTTAATCAAATTGTCAAATTAATATATCAAAACATGTTTTTATTTGGCACTTAAAATAGTTAAAAAGTTTAATAACAACAGTATAATATTTAATTAAATCAAAAACCTCTACAAATTAGTTCTTATAATATTCTTATAAAATATTCATGTATTTACTTAATAAGAATCCATGCAATTTTATTGAAAACATTGGATCTATGAAAAAAAAGCCCCGGGGCTTTTTATTACACTGCTTTCTAAAACCATATTACAAGAAAATATTTAAATTAAATTATTTATACCCCTTGTATGAATATTAATCAAAGAGAGGATAGCTTAGTACGTATGAATGATGAAGGAGTGTGTTCATTTATGTTTGAGCGCAGGTTTTTTAAAAAATCAATTCTTTATTCTGGTAGTTGCAATGCAGCTATGAAGTATGAAAAATCGTCTAGTTATGGCGATGGGTATACCTGGCGTTGTTATTCAACCAGTTGCAGCAAGTATAAGAAGAAAAAAATCTGTAAAAACGGAATTTTTTTTTTGAGTTTTGGTTGGAGCTAAGAACTATTTTTAGAGTAGTTTTGCGATTAAGCGGGCGACAAACACAGTATTCAATATGCTGTACCCTCGAAATATCTAAACCTACATTTCGGAAAATCGTTAATAAATTAAGGCGTAATATGGGATTGGAAAATGTTGCCTTGAGAAAGCTTGGTGGTCATGGAACTGTAGTTCAGATCGACGAAACGATGATGAACTACAAATGCAAAAGTCATCGTGGAAGGTCGTCATCAAATAAAACTGATGCTTTGTGCATTGTAGAGGTTCGGGCAGTATAACAATTGTTTGGGTAGAAGTAATACCCAATAAACAAGCAATAACTATGCTACCAATGATCCAAAGTCATGTAGAGGATAACAGCACAATCCATACTGATGAACACAAAAGTTATAGTTTTTTAAGTAAAATCGGTTATATTCACGTATCTGTCTGTCATAAGTATAGATTTGTTGATAAGGAAAAGGGGGTTCATACCCAACATGTAGAGGCTTTCAATAATTCGCTCAAAACGGAGATAAAATGTCGCATGGGGGTTGAAACTTCAAAAAGATCAGATTTTCTTACGGATTTTAGCTGGAAATGGAATAATAAGACGACATTACCTGATTCATATTTTCGCTTGATAAAATTAAGATATTAAATTTATTTCTTTCTATTTAGTTTAATTTTGTTCTTTTAATCATAATATGGTATTTTAATATATTTCTTCAAATTTATTTATTAGTTTTATGAACTTTTTACAGAATTTTTATTTTTTAATTTTTTGGGGCTTTTTTTTTCATATACCACATGGGTTTTTTTTTCACAGATCTAAAATTTGTGTGTTAAATAAACAAAGTAAAATTGTGTTTTTTTACCAAAATTATTTATGAATAATGAATTAATGATTTTATATTTAAACCAGGAACAGTAAAAAAAAGAAAAATAAATAAATTGTTTAAAATACAACTTATATAAAATCAGATTTGAAAATCCAGTAACTTTTGAAAAATTCAATATTTTTTGTTGATTTAGTTTAGATATTCATTAATTAATATTACAAGGCAATATTTTATTACAAATTTCGTCTTTATTGGTAATGTGATTATTTTACCAATGTATTGGCTTTATACAATCTAAAAAATTCTGCCATGAATAAATCATTTTCAAATCAAGTGAAGAATTTCTCTACGAGACCCTAAAAAGAAATATTTAATTAAAATTATAGATGAAAAATATAAATAAAAACATATATAATAAAATTCAAATCCTCAATTTATTAGGTTGTATTAATGTCAAAATGGTATTTATAAGCTCAATTATTTTATCAAATGGATCCCCATATACATTATTTCTCTACATATACTCCTAAAGATAAGACTGTAATAAACCTTTTTAATAATTTTCATTTCTTTACCTCATTTGTTTTTTTTTGCCCCATACGACTCGACATATTGAGTATGTACTCTCGTTATAGGCTGAACAAAGTGAAGCAATTGGCTAATTTTTAAATGAATAAAAATAAGATTATTTGATAAATTATTGTAACCAACCCATTTATGACTGTGAATTACAGTCCCGGGTGAACATATCTGTCTTATAATTGGCATGAGTGTTGCAAAAGGGGACGATATCGAAAAACATTAATATATACTTTTGCTGGAGTAAAACTTGTGTCCAGCAACCGAAATACGCATATCTAGACATCTGAAGCTCTTGTGCTATGGTTTTATAGCTTGTGATGAAAAAAAATTAAATGGATTTGAACTATTACACCGTCATGGCCTAATCTTATTGGATTTTTAATAAAATATTTTTTACAACACTTTTTTTATGAATCATAAAATTTTTTACAAATGTTTTTCGGCAGACTCAATTCCATTCTAGCTTCAAATTAGCTCCTCCTTCAAAAACCTGTAAATTAATTCAAACAAGATTTTGAATGACAAATTAGAATTGTAAAAAACACTCTGAGAACGTATACTACTGGTTATTTTATATTTTTGACCGTTCTTATTCATACCTTTAAACACTTTTCCGTCTTGTATTTTATTGTAAACATAAAATTCCATTGCAGAACAACAAAACAAACAACGTAGAGTGTTTTTAAGAAGCCCCTTCTGAATGAAGAAATCCCTTATAAAGCTGTTGTCAGATGTTAGGAAGGTTCGCAAAAAGTTCTCATATTAAGTTGGCACTGTAAAAGGTTTTATTTTTTTTTATTTTTAATTACAAGAGTGAATTATTTTTCCCGTGATAAAATTGTTAACTGGATCCAAATTTTCTATATTCTTCACAATTACAAGTGTCCATTAAAACTTTTGTGAATTTTAAATGTATACAAATTTTTTGTAAATATCCTAATAAATAAAACGTTAAAAACTTTGTAAAAAAGTCTTTATTAAGCACCAATTTAATCATTCTTCTGAGTAATACATTTATATGATTTATAAAACTCATCAGTCGTTGATCCGAAAAACTTAATAAAATTTTATTGTAATTTTATTAAACAGAAGAATAATTTAGTTATTATCGATATATTTGAAAAATATTATTTTCTGGTTTAGGCAAGTAACTAACCAGTAATATCATTAAAATACCATTGTAATTCTATTCAACAGAAGAATAATTTAGTTATTATTATCTTTTAAAAAAATATTATTTTCTGGTTTATACAATTCTTTAGCTAAAAAAATTAATAAATATTACTGTAATTTATTCATCAAAAGAATATTTTACTTATTATAGGGGTTTTGGTCAAATTCATAATTTTGTAATCAATATCATAATTTTTCGACCAATTTCATTATTTTTGCAATCAATCTCATAATTGTTGAAATCAATATCCTAATTTTTCGATCAATTTCAAAAATGTGGCAATCAATATCAAAATTGTTGTAATCAATATCATAATTGTTGTATTCATTATAATAAAAAAAACTTAAATTAAAAATTTTAAAGTCAGTTTTTTTTTCAAGGATTTCCTGTCCCAATTTAGCCTTCTGCAAATAATCAAGCATCTTTTGATAAAAAGCTCCATAATGATCAGATGTAATCACATTTAATTTTTCAAAAATATGCCTTCTAAATTGGGCTTCGTTTTGTACATTACTTCAAATAACGTTATTTTTCCAAACTGAAAATACGTTATCATTAAGATTTTAAAAATTGTGAATAAGGGGGAAGATACTAAATTTGGTAGGGAGAAAATTCTACTTTTTTGACCAGTTCTCTGTAGTGGTGGATGCAAGCATTTTCCATTATAAAAATCGGTCTTGTTATGCCAGAACAGAGAAAACTTTGATTCATTTATTTTAGAGAACTTTTGAAGTTTTCATTAGTTACAGCCCTTTCATTAATTTAATAGTACAGCATAACATATTTATAAATAGCTGCAGAGAGGGAAATATTTCTAATTCTTGCTGCCAAGATGTTTAGATAGGCTGATTATCCTTGTTTGCTTCTTGCTCTGCTAGGTCGTGTAACAACTTCAAATCTTACCTCATTTCAAAAAATAAAAATCTTTTCATCGTTATCAATTTTTTAAGCATGATAAGTAGTAGAATATGCAATTTGAAGTTCAATTGTTGTATGACAGTATTTTTGTTCTGGTACTAATGTTACATGTTTTAACGTGTAATTTAAATTAGTTAAGAACACGATTAATTATGCTTGTTGACATAATTATTATGTATAAATTTTAAATCGCAGCAAATTCGCCTACAGGCAAATTTGCGCTATTTCGACACAGATAAAAAGTGCAAAATCGACAAGTTTAAAAATGTAGGTAAAATATACGAAGCTATAATTTGATAGTTATAATCAATAATAATTGTTAAATTATTTTTATTCTTCCCTTTCGAATTTGAAGTAGTAGATGTTTAATATTGCTTCAATGTACACAAGTAATGTGATAAATCTTTTTTTTCTAATCAAATTATATAAATTCTTTTATTTTCGTAAACAAGATACATTAAATATTCCTTTACAACAGTGCTTCAAGTTATATGGAATTAAATCTTCCATTTGAAGCAAGCAAGAGATAAAATGAGCAATATTGGGATGAGAATTGTTAATACTTAGTTTAAAAGTTCTATTCCACCTTTCAGCATTGTTTGATGTACTCAGTCCTCTTTTATAATTCTTAAAAAAACATTTCAGAATTCGATGCTGAATTTAGCATCAATCTCCTCTACCTCTTTTCTGTCGAAAATTCCTAAATAATTTTTTTTGAAATAATTAAGAAAGTAATCTAATATAAGCTCACCATTTAACAGTTCCAACATCTAACCTTAAAGTTAATAATTTAAAATCTTATGTGGAGAAACAAACACAAAGCATAACGAAATTTTTAAAATTTTTTTGTAGAAACCATAGTTTTTGAATAAAGAGCTTTCTAATATGCTTCGACGCTCCTACAAGCACCCTGTTTTAGGTAAAATAAGCAGCCGAAAAAATTTCCTTCAATTAATTCTACCCCAATGCCGTTGATTAAAGCACACTCAAAGTCAGTAATGATATATATAATATTTAACTCCACCAACTCCTTGTATTTTCTTAAAGCCCGCACATAAGAACTTTAAGACTTATTACTAAGTTATACACATAAACACAGAAAGGATTTTTTAAAAATAAACGAATAAGCCACAATAACCTGATAGAAACCTTGTGGACATGATTTGATAGTCCCATGTTTCACCATCGTATCCACTTAAGATAGGTAGCCAAATTTAGTCTCTGATATAAAGATTTTGATGCATTCTTTGTCTTAAAAACCGCTATCATATCTCAAAAGGTTTCCCTGTTGTCCCTTTTTAAAATTTCTGAAATATTAATAATGACCCCAGGTGATTTCCCTATAATCTTGTTACGTGCTTTCCTAACCGAATCCCACATATATTTGATTGATGAGCACTAACAATTAACATCCGTTTCAATTAATACACTAACTTGCGGTGCTACAATATCAAAGCCCCTTATTGAAGCTGTAATAGCTCTATGTCTAATAGAGCTCATGACTCTTAGTCGACTAACCTTGTCCGAGACTGAAGTATGGGAATATATTACATTTTTTTGTACATTTCCATCGTCATCTGTAACCGGAAATTCTCTGCAAAATCGGTTACGACATCTCCAACGTATACTACGATCGGAATTTTTTTCTTTGTTATAAATAAAATCTTTACTAATGAGTAGACCGTTTTCTGTCTGTGCTTTAATAATGTCAAATTCCGCCATAATGTTTGCAAAATTTTATTTCTAAAAAGATCCTTTTCTCCAAACATGTCAATTTTGCGCTTCTTTTCTGTGTAAAAATCGCGCATATTTGTCTGTAGGTAAATTTGCACTTACCGGTTTTAACGTGTAATTGAAAATGGTTAAGAGAATGATTAATTGTGCTTGTTGAAGCATCAATATTATGTGTAACTTTTATCCACTCTTGCATTTTTTTTAGAGTCTTTGTAAACTCGTAATTTACAAAGACTAATAAATTCTCTAGAGCTTTTGCATTTTTACCCAAGCATTCCTATTGCGTTTTTTCCCCCTCGCTTCACATACTTTTTAATATATAATATAAAATGTAACTTTAGAAGAATTAAAAATTAAAGTTTAATTACATTTTCCAGTTCAAACATGTTGTTTTGGAAAAAATTGTTTTTCCACATCCATTCTTTAAATTAAAAATTAAGTTTTTGTCCAAGTATTTCATTTCGCATTTTAAAAATATTTTTAAGTTGACTAGATTGACTTTCAATATTTTGGGTATTTACTAAAGTTATTGGGTCAACAAAAAATAAAGAATGTTGACCATTCTATGAATATAATAATTGTTGGTTATATTTTGGTATGCACGACATTAGTGGGTATGGATTTTGATCCTCTACGACATAGGCGTCGTATTATTGGTATTAGTGTTGCTACTAAACGGTTTTCAACAATTTCTTAATAGATTTTAGAAGGCTCAAAGCTAGTATCTGCGATATCAATAACCTAAATTTCATATTCAATTTAGCTTCTATAATGATGTTTAGGTTTAAGTCTAAATATGCTTTCGTCAACTTAAACAACAACCCTTGAGCCCACTAATGATAATGAAAAATTCTGAGAATAATTAAGGTAAAGAAGTCGCAGATCATCAAAAAAATCAATTATAGTATGGGGTTAAATATTTATTTCAGGTATATAATTAATATCTTTTAAGCTCAAGCACCATTTTATTAATAATTTTAAGTTTGTTTTTAACTAAAATTGTTAACGTTCAAAAATACTAACACATATAATTGAAAAATATTTTTTGTAATTTAGATAAATTGATTTCATGCACCTAAATGCATGCTCATCTTTATAAGTTGTAGATTTAAAAAAAGATGTTATAGAATGACATTTTAAACAAACAGGGATAGGTTTAAGTACTGCGTGTTTTTTGAAATACTAAATAAAAGCTAAAATATTATCATTTAGAATCGGTTCTATTACTTGGCTATAAAAGTTCTCTCTCATAAAATCTATAATAATTATTAAAAATTTATGCCTTTTTCTCCAAGGGAAGGGACGAAAAAGCTCCAATTCACTTTAATATTCGTTGTTAATTTTGAATGTTTGTATCCACATTTGCCATCAGGATGTATTTTACCTTCATTTAAATATTTCTTGCCAATTCTATACATCCTCTGATAATTTTTTTGAAACATTTTGAAACAAGCACATACAGACATCCCTTCCAGTTTCTTTGCAAGTATTCGCTCACTGTCTTCAATAAAAACGATGTTTTTTACCTTACGAGATACTTTGCTTTTATCTGCATTCGACCTTGTAGAGGTTTGTCCTTTTGAGAATACTTGTGAATTGGCTCCTTATAATTAGGACATTTCATCATTATGTAGGGTGGGCCATTTTCGACTGAGGGTTTTTAAATGCGTATAACTTTTTAATTTTTAAATATATTTCAAATTTTTTTTTAAAATTAAAGCCAATAATGAATTATTTTTTATTTAAGTAATTATGAAAAATTATGTTTTTAAAATAATTGCCATTATCATTTGTACATAAAAAAGCTCTTTTTAGTGTACTTTCCATAACTTTTTAAAGTATTTCACTGTTTAAAGTTCTAATTTAATGAATAATGTTATTTATCAAAGAACGAATTTTATCTGGTTTATTACAATTAACTCTTTCATTTAAATACCCCACAGAAAAAAATAATTACTGTTAAATCTGGTGAACGAGGTGGCCAAGCAACAGTTGAATTTTAAGAAATAATTATTTCTCCAAAAAGTTCAGCAAGATTTTTTATTGATGCTTTTGCTGTATATGCTGTCGCACCATCTTGCTTAAACCATAATTGCATATTGGATTCTAAAACTATTGGACGTAAAAATTTCCCTAAAATATTCCGATATGCAATACTGGTTATGCTTTTAGCAATTTCATTTTAATTTTCCAAAAAAATATGGCTCCATAAATTTTGTAGACATTACTTCACACCAAACTGTGCATTTTTGTGGTTGTAGTTGTCTTAGATGCAACAATATCAAATTTTCTTTTCCCCAAATTCTACAGTTTTGTTTATTTACAACCCCGTTTAAGTAAAAATGAATTTTATCGCTCTTTATTAAATTTTTTAAAAAGTTTGAATCAAATTTTAGCAAACTGAATAAATGTTGATACACATTGAAGCCTCTGTGGAGCATCGTTAATTGATAAGTCTAGTGCTAATTGAATTTTATTAGGGAAACATTTTAAATCTTCTTTTAATATTCTTCTTAATGTATGTTATCGAAAAATTTAATTGAGAAGCCCGTCATCGAGTCTATACAGTTGGATCAGATTTAACACATTCTCGAACAAAAACTATAGCATGTTCATTACGAACTCTTTTTTTTATATTATTTTTGACCAAGTCACACACAGAACCATATTTTAAAAAATGGGCAATTAAATTTTTAATTGTGTTTGGACATAGGCTTTTCTTTGTGTTAAATTGTTGACGAAACTTTCTTTTAGTATTAATGATGGATCGATTCGTTTTGAAATATAAAATTCAACTATTATTATTATTTGTTCTTGTGTAGCATAAGAATACATTTAAAATAGGAAAATGTGATTAGATTAAGAATATAAAAATTTTATAATAGAGAGAGTTGAAAAGGTCCCAAGCGATAGAGATGAGAACAATTATAAAAGCTTATAGATTTAAAAAAATATTGAAAATATTTTTATTTTTTTTGATTCTTCAAAAGATAAATGTTATAAATGGATTATTAAAAATTAAAAAATTCTAAATAACTTTTAAAAAAAATTGAAAAATAAAAAAGTTATACGCATTTAAAAACCGCCAGTCGTAAATGGCCCACCCTGTATAATGTTTTTATTTTTCGCCCATTTATTAACTCAAGTCAGTTCCTTTAATTATACTATCTATAGAATAATTATTTTGAGGGTTAATTTTTATAAAATAATTAACTTATTATGATATTGATTGCTAAAATTATAATATTGATTAAAAAATTATGACTATGATTGCAAAAATTATTAAATTGATTGCAATGATAATAAAAATTGTTCCAAAACCCCGATATTATATTGATAAATGATGAGTCACTTAAAAATAAATAGTTGAAAAATTAATTATTTTACTGCTTTTCAATATTTACAATTTTTATCTCAAGTCAGAAGCTAACTAATAAACAAAAACATTGAGAAATCGTAATCAGTGGTCTTGAGATTACTTTTAGGTCATAGTACGCTTGTGTAAAATAAAAAAATTATTTTGGTTTAAAAATAGACTAAGATGTAAAACAACTTTTCAGGTAATTTTGTTATGTTTAAATGTATGTTTATTTATGAAAACATAATAATATTATATAGAAAATTATAATATTATGGTGTTCAAATTGAATTATTTAAAAAAAACTTAGAAATTATAATTTTTTTACAGAATTTAAAAATTGTTCTATTTATCATAATTTATTTATTATATTTTCGTGAAGAATTTACAAAAATATTTCTCGAACATATATGGTTATGTTATAAACTTATGAAAAGTGTTATATTTTAGAATATGGGCTAGCAAGAACATGTTCTCAAAGATGGTGTGTTTGATATCTTTAAGTAAAGAATATTTATATATTTTTTTAAGAAATGAAATTACAAACTAAAATTTTATCTCTTGAAACTTTTTGTAACTCCAAAAATTATAATAAATTTGGACGAATCTGGAATGTTTATAAGAAAATATAATTTATAAAGAGTTTTTTTAATCAAGATTAATAATTCAAAATTCTGGATCAGTAAAAATTTATTTTACAAAAAAATTACCATTAATGAAAATAAACGAATTTGAAGAATATGTTACAAAATCAAGTGCTGAAGAATTATTAAACTACTATCATGAAAACAAATTGCTCAGACACGAAATAAAATGTTCAACTTGTAAAATATTAATAAAAATTGAAAAAAAGAGTTGTTGTGTCGAAAAATACTGTTGGCGGTGTTACAACAAAGAATGTTTATCAAGATATAATAGAACTTCTATATTAGAAAATTCATTTTTTAGTATTTTAAATCTAAGTTTCCATGTAAGCCTGAGGGTTTTAGCCAGAATAGCTGGAATGCAACATGGCCATAGTATTATAAAAACTTTGGGAATAAGTAGACCGACCTACAGAAAGATTGTTAATAAATTAATTGTTTTAATGAAAATAGATAACAATTCAATGCACAAATTGGGAGCATTAATTAAAATTGTCAAAGTTGACGTGACTATGCTAAATAATAAGTGCAAAAGTCATATTGGACGCTCCTAAGCAAACAAAACTAACGCTATATGCATTGTTGAGCTTAATGAAATGAGCCGAGCTATTGAGAATGATGTGGGCTGAACTTATCTCGAAAAAGAAATATTTCAAACTTTTTCCAATTATCATAATAAATGTTCAACATTCTTAAACTATCCACACCGATAAACTATAAAGTTTTCTTACATTAAAGAAATTTAAGTTTACTTACTTTACAGTTTCTCATAAGTATGCATTCGTTGATTCTATAACTAACATACAAAAACAAGCATTTGGGAGCTTTAAAAATGAATTAAAATATCAAATTAAGTAGAGAAAGAGTATAAAAAGAAATTTAAGATGCAATTTTTTGTCGAATTTTTTTGGCTTTGAATTAACAAGTTTGATTTACTGAAAACCATAATTCTGTTAAATGAATTTTAGTCTTAAATTTTTATGAATTTTTTTTACTGATTGCATTTTTGGTATTTAATTTTTTCTGATCCATAATTATCTATTTATTTCTGTAATTAGTACAATTGTTATAAAAGCCTATCAAAAGTCTGCTAGAACGTACTAAATACCTTAAAAAGATTAAATAATATATTATCATATAGAATTTTAGAATATCAAATTTTTGAGCTAATTATAAGACAAAAAAATGTGTTTTGTATTCAGAATCAACT